>VDFB02323287.1:115487-216551 GCA_007258455.2 Sequoia sempervirens | reverse complement strand
CTAGACTCACCTCATGGGCCTTTGATTGAGATGTTTGTAACTATTGATGAACTTTAGCACCTAGTGATCTTTGTATAATTCAAACTCCTTCAATAGCAAGTAATCCCTCCACTTGTGCAAAGCTTGCACTATAGTGTAGAATTCTTGGTCATAGATAGAATATTGCTACCTAGCCTCATTCAATTCCTTGTTGAAAAACATGATTGATCTACCCTCATGGCTCAACACAACACCAATTTTCATTCCCCTAGCATTGCAATCAACTTAGAATTGCAAGTTTTGGGAGAGCTAACACAAGCTCCTTAGTCACCTTCAAAAATGTGAAATTATTGGCAACAATAACCATCTACTTGAAACCACCTTTCCACATGCAATGCATCAAGGGTGTAGAAATGCCACTAAAGCTCGTGATGAACTTAATAGAGGATTTCCAATCTATGTAAACTCCTAGCCTCTATCATGCTTCTTGGTTTTGGCCACTCTACAATTGTGTAGACCTTCTCTAGATCCATTCCAATCCTAAGGACATGATAGACTACAAGTATTCAAGTTCCTTCTACATGAACATGAATTGCTTCAGGTTGATGTGCAACTTTTCTCCTATCATCTATGACAACAATTGTTGCAAATTCACAAGATGGTCCTTGCTCATCTTGTTAAAAGCCAAAATGTTGTCAAGATATGCAACCACAAAACTATAAAGAAATGGCTTATTAACTTTGTTCATCAATCTCATGAACATTCTTGGGGTGTTCATCAATTCAAATAGCACCACCAACCATGTGCACAAGCTTTCCTTTGTTCTAAAAGTAGTCCTCTCTTCATCTCCTAAAATCTTGATTAATAATTTCTTCTCTTGATATATATCTTGGAAAAGTAACATGCACCACTTAAGCAATCCATTTGGCCACCCATGCCTAGCAATGGAATATAATACTTGATTGTCATCTTGTTGGTTGTGCAGAATTTTATACATATCCTTTATTCTCCATCCTTCTTGAATGCAAGGACCTAGAGTTTCCTTTATCAAACATTGTTTTGATAGTTCTTCAACCTACTTTCTGCACTTAGTTAAGACTCACAATGTGTGATACCTTGTTAGGAAATAGGAACCTACAACCAAATCTATGAAGTGTGAGGTGTTGTGCATCATTGATAATCCATTTGACATTCTTGTACCGATCACATCTTCATTCTCTTCAAATAGCACAATGACTTGTCTCCTCAAATTTGGGTCATTTATTGTACTCTTGCACAAGCTTCACTACTATAACACAACAATCTTGCAAGTCTCCCACCTCATTGAGAAAAAAAATTGACATTACTTTTCCCTTCTACATACCTTCCTCATCCTTCATGGGAAGTACCTTATACTTCTTACCACCCTTCTTGATAGTAAAAGTGTTTGTGTGCCCACCATGCTTGCACACATGTCATACTACCACAACCTTCCCAATAACACATGTCATGAATCCATTGAGATCCGGTTGCACCATACCTTGTCTATGTACCTCTAATGTGCAATGCAACTTGGCATTGCTCTATCACTATGATTTTTCCCTTCTACAACCAAGATATCTATATGGCATGGGGTGCATGACTATCTTCAACATTAGCTTTTGCACCATCTTTGTGGATATTAAGTTGTTGGTGTTTCATCCATCAATGATTAGTTGGTAACACTTATAGTCGTCTCATATTTAATTATGAAAATCCTCTTCCTCAACAATGGTTCCTTATTCTCACGTGTGGGTTTAAGTAGAACCTTGCACATCATTAGGTTTTCCCTAGCCTCTAGTTGTGTGCTTTTTGCTTTATTTCCTAAATATATATTCATCACTCTAACAACATGCATAACCTTTCTCTCACATGATGTACAAACACTCATACACTAAGTGACCTACTTGTCCACACCTAAAGCAAATATTATTGAAGCCTTTGTTGTAGCCCTGCCTTCCTCTATCTCCAACTTTGTCGAAGATCTACTAGCACTTTGTGTGACCACTTGTTTCTATGCCATCTTTGTGTGCATAGGCTTTCCTTTTGTTTTCATTCTTGTATTTTCAATCCTTGCCCTTACTAGTGCACACTATTGTCTATGGCACTTTTCCTAGGCTTTAATTGTTGACTATTAGGCCTTCTAAATAGAAAAAATTGTTAGCAAATAATCTCATCCTAAATTAATATTTGAAAAGCATTTGCATCCTTGGACACCATCTTGGTGCCATCCTCTACTTGACCAATGTGAATGCACAACTTGTAGAGCTCCATTTATTCCTTTACAATTATTTCCTTTTAGCATAGGTTTGGAGCTTATTGTGCAAATCTAGCTCATAATTGGTCAACATAAAATTCCCCTTGAGTTTAGTCACTATGTGATCCCAATATGAGATCGTGTGCTTCCCCTTTTACACAACTCTTTTGAACCAAGTCCCACCACAAGACAACATGCCTTTTCAATTTTGTAGCAGTATACTCTACTCTATTCAAGGCCTCAGTTGCTTCAAACTAGAAATATTTATCTAGCTCAATGATCTAGTCAATTGATTCTTCTAGATTTAAGCTTCCTAAGTAGCTTTGAAGATCAAACCATAGCTTGATTATGAATTTCATCAAGGCAATTACAGATTTTTCATTTGTTGTGATGCACTCAACATTATCTAGATCTACAACACCATCTCATGTATCATGATCTTCCCTCTCATCACCATTAATATCTTCCATCCCCACCATTCCTCCCTACTATGTGGTTTCAACGACATCAAGTTGAGCCATTAGATCTCAACATATTTGCTAGACCTATGATATGGACCACTATATTGTTTCTTGGACATGTCATTTTCCAAGTCTACAAGCCATCTTCTTTGGTTCACTAGTAATGTGACAACACTTCACACAAATGCTTAGGTTAGTGCAAACTCTCAAGAGTACACCTCTACAACTCAAAACACTTTCTCTTATACCAATTTAACAATCGAATGTGGGTCAAATGAAAAACCGACAAACAACCATGCAAATTACAAAAATGGAAGCCACAAGGAAAAATGGAGATCAAACAAGACATACAATACATTCAATTGCAAAAAATGAAAGACTTGTAAATGGGCCACCAATATATGAAACCTAACAACACCATGCTACCGAACTCTTGAGAAATATGCATAGAGATTCTTTAAACTACAAATGCTTCATCTTAAGCTCTATCCAAAACCCAATTAGTTGTCAATTCTCATAAGGAGACACTTATCCGAACTAACCAACCTACCAATCCAACTAGCCAACTTGCTAACTAGTTAACCTCTCCAAATATCCATAATAAATGGGTACCAATCAAAAAATATAATGGGTGCAAGATTTGAGGATTGATGTAAGCCATTCTGCCATTAATGCACATTAGCAAGAAATCCGATGAACAAGGGTGCAATTTACAAATAGAACAATTAGGCCATTCCTTCATAAATTTGACCTCTTGCTTCTTTGGCATTCCAGAATTCACAAAACATCATAAAATCTAATTGTTGTCATCTGACAAAAGCCTGCCCTGAGACTAACCAACTATTCTGACATTGTAACATCCACTAAATTTTTCAAAGCGTGCACATGTAATTAAGTTTACATGGTGTGAGAACTTAGCACGCAAGGTTGTGTGAGCTGTGTGAGGATGCTCAAGAGCACAGAGAAAGAATAATGCCTAGCTCCATGGAAGCGAAGCTTGTGTGTAGACTAAGATGCACTCAAATGGTAATGGGCCAAATCAACAAGGTTTATGCAAGGCCAAACAGTGTTGCTCGAACATGCACAGGGCATTTGGGATATCAAAACTGCCCAAACAAAACAAAAAAGAATACATGTGCAAATAAAGTTTGCACACAACAACTACCACATAGAATAAGGCAACTGCACAAAAGTTAGGAATGCACACGGGGAACTAGAAACCACACAACATATATTCTTGGGTGATGCACCAGCCCAAGGATGCTCATACATCAAAATCCAATGGCTTGCAACGCCAATATGAGGAGAAACTTGGAAGAAAAAGGAGGATCAATAGGGCATTAATAAAAACAATGAAATAATACATCAGTACTACAGTTCTTGAACATGCTGCTGCAACTCATTTCAACACTTCATTGGCTCCCATTGCAAGCATCAAATCCAAAGTGTTCCTTTGAAACCGCGTATTAGTCAGATCAATGGAGGACATATGGTTCCAACAAGCGGCCACTTATATGGGACTTGTTAATGCACCTATTTAAGCTCAGACTGGACTGGATTATGGTTCTTATATTTTGTAGGAATGCACTAGAAAATCTTCCTGAATAGAGGCATACAAGTATGCATAGAAAGCAGGCAAATTTAAATGAAATCTGCTTAACAAAGACGCACAAATTTTGTATGAACAATAAAGTTGAGCTTCTGAAAATGTTAAAAGACAAATTTTAACTGAAAAGGAGGAAAGATTTCTATATGAATTATAAGCAAGCTGGATGATAGTGTAAAATAGGCAGAATCTATCATCACAAATGTACTTCATTATAATCTAATAACCTTTTCTTACCAAAAGAAACTATTATCACATAAAAATTTGTTGGTAAGAGGAGATAAAGTATACTCCATCGAATATTAGGTGACCTCCATTATGAGTACACAAGATCTTATCACAGTCTAATTGCATATCCAACATTAATGCATTACAAAGTAATAAGATATCGTGTACTCCATAATAGAGGTCAAATACTTGAATTGAAAGGGATATGTTGTACAACCTCAAAACATTATAAGTTGAAAAAATTCCCTTGTGAAATTCTTGCTTGGATAAGGGGCTCCTATACATCAGATTGGTGTCTCACTTAGTGATAACCTTAAATAATACCTTTTGTTTTTACCTTTAAATAACTTCTTATATATTTAAGGACATTCATACAGCCTGTGCTGATAGTGGGCTTAAAGCATTCAGGATCAACAAGCCATTAGGTTCTTGACCCAAAAACCCATGTCAAATAAATAAGATAATCAAATGCTTTATGCAAATATTTATAATACATTTTAGGTTATACATGCAAATTTGAGTTCATTTCTGTGACTTGCAAGCCATTTTGGATTCAATTCAATCAAGAAGAGAATGCTGCATTGATTTATCAATGCATGATATATATAGACGACCTAATATAGCCAATATAATTAAAACTTGTCCTTTTTTCTATTTAGTGTTATAAAATGAAAGCACGTTTTTTATTGATTGTGAAAAGAATGTCCACATGCACAAAATTATAGATTTTGTTGCTCTTCCGTTGCATTCTATCTTACAAACATTTCCTCCAAGAATCCATCCAGAAGATAGCTCAACTTACTGCAGTTTTATGTAAGATGCTGTCTTTAAAATACTGAAAACTGCTTGCTGAAAATGCTACTCACTCAGAAGAAGCTTCAGATCTCAAACTTGAAGGACTATAGGGTATCAAATCAGGTTCTTGGTGAAGCATATTCTCATGATCATGCTGTTCCTTAAATTCTTGGCTACCAAGGTCATCAAGCTTTTCTTCAGATCTTGAGTCCTCTGTTTGGAAAGAAGTATCAGCCTGCCTTGTCAGAAGTTTATTGATTGCCTCCTGAGAAGTTTTTGAAAACCATGCATCCTTTGGCAAACAACTACAATATGCAAAAGATGTTTCCACACATTAGGCAACAGAACATAAAATAAATCTGAATCAAGAATAAACAGATCCCACAAGACAATACTATTTACAAGGTTGTACCTTTTGGGGTCCTTTCCAGATGTTGCAGAGAATGCAGTCACAGCACGCCGTGTGATTTTCAAGACCATCTGTTGGATGAGCCGAGAGAAGTAATGTCCACTTATCGCACTCTCAACTAGAAAGTGTATATCTAAAAAAAACTTGAAACACCAAATTAAGCATTAGACTTATAGAAACCAAAAAGCACACATTATAATAGCAGTGCAATTCACAATATTCAACCCAAGTTATTGTTACATAAATTTAAAAAATCTGTAAATTAATTTCGTGCAATTTATACAGGAAATAGGATACCTGGCATGCAAAGTGCACAGCACAACTATGAAGGTTTGCACTGTAATTGTATGAATGAATTTGCACAGTTAATGCGAAGCAGTTTGCATGACAAACATCCAATTCAAGCACACTACACAGTATCAATCGTGTAAATCAATTTAAATAAGTACAAAGCAAGCCTGCACATTTAACCTGCTGCATATTTCTTGCTAGATATCTTGATGTTTACAATTGCGCTGCTAAAATAATTAATAAGAGCATAGTGTAGGCAGTTCAAGGGGTACTTGGGTACAATTGATTAGACTGAGGCATTTATCATTGGTGAATTCCAGATGCAGAACAGAAGTGCCACCAGACATAAGACCTAAGGCTGCAATGAGGAAAACTATTAGGAGAATGGAACCAGTAGTTGTTAGGGCTAACTTGACCCTCTCAAATGCTTATATGGCAATTTGAATGACTTAAAACTTTATACCAGTTTACTTGGAAAGTTCACACCTTAAACCTAAGATTTGAGTACCTCATCAAAGATAGTGCAACATCACCATATTTTCATTGAGTTGTCATAAAATATGGAAAAAAAAAATAATCTAATAACAGTGCATTAAGTAATGGTTTTTTGGTGCACCCTTATGAAACACACACTTATACTGAGGGGGAGGGGCGTGAATCAATATAGATCAAACTGTTCTTTTCTCAACTTAATCAAGCACAGCAGTATTACTATTACCTCAAATCTTAATTATCCATAGCAATAACATACATGCAAGATCTAGGAATTAAGAACATAGATAAGAGACACACGATTTTACATGGAAACCCTTACGAGAGAAAACCACAGCAAAATATTGCTTGTATAAATCTTCTTACAAATTTCGTAGGCACCAATCCGCTAGAAACTCCAATCCCCACCACTAAGCACCAACCCAGTAAAAGACGCCAATCTCTTATAATAAGAGGCACCAACCTCTCAATCTCCTCAATTAGAAGGGTCCAACCTCCAAGTGAATAATATGATAATTTGTTTGCAACTTCCTCTTAGATCTGCCCTTAACAATTGCTCACAGATGTGCAATATACTCACTCATAAATCTGCACTATAGTCTTCAATATTTCTGCTCATAGAAATGCCATGATCTTGCTTTTATTTCTCTCACAAATTAATGCTAAATACCTCTCATTAATCTGCTCACATATCTTTCATAAATCTGCTCAAATATCTTTTTATTTCTGCTCTTCATATGAATAATATTCCTTGAATTTATTACTCTTTCCTCTCTCTCAATCTTCTATTTATACTTGCCTTCATGACTCTTCACCCAAGGGAGGCGACTCCTCCAAGAGGGGTCGGCCAAAATCATTAAATAATTTTTTATTTATTTTCTTTTTACATGCCCAAGGTGGGCACATCATTCTAGGGGGGTCGTCCCACTTTGGGAGCCCCACAACAAAAATAAAATTAATTTATTTTTTAATTTAAACATCTTCAAATGGGGTGGCTCCAAGAGGGGGGTCGTCCCAAATTTCTAATTTTATTTTGCAATTTAGAATCCTCCAAAGGGGCTAGACATGGGTCGGCCCATGTAGAATATAAACCATCATTTTTGCAACTTAATTATCTCTTCATCATCGGCAGGCTATCTCCTCACAAGCCCTTTGACATCAATGACAACATTTTTCCAACACACCCATATCACATCATATGATTTGTTGTTTTTTGGATATGACTTGTTCTAAAAAGTATATTTCATTTAATTATTAGTAATTAAAGTCACCACTAACAAATTTGAAGTCAATTCATAGTGTTAAGACAAAAAAAAATGGTCAAACTATTGGGTCCTCTTCCCTCTATGAAGCTTTGTTGGATGACAGTTCAACAGTGATGTCGAACAAACCAAAGCTAGTAGACAAGTACCCCAAATAGTGAGCACCACACAGCGGAAACCAATGCAAGTGTTAGTACTATAATTCAAGTTCAGCATAGCATTTCACTTCTATTAAGGAATGGTTAAAATTTACCACAGATAATACTAATTCCAAATCAGTATCTTTAAGAGATGTTTGGTCTCATGAGTATAAGGTAGAGATGATGTTCACGTTCTTCTCAATGTATTGTAAGCATATGTTTTGAGACATTATATATAGTCCAAAGATGAATAAAAATTTGATATCCATTAGCAAACTCTCCCAAAACCCAAACATCAATGTGAATTTCAGTGGTAACAAATGCTCAATATGTGAAAAATAACAGATGGTTGCCCTTGGTATTGAGCAAATATGTCTATATATTTTTTTTGATATGGCCACAGCGAATTGGCACACTTTACAGTAAAGAACACTATTATTCTTTGGAAGGAAAAGTATGGCCATTTTAAATTATCTTTCTGCACTTAGTCAAATTGTGATGGTTCATGGAGCTACCTTTGATTAAGGAAAATTAGGGTATCCATAGATGGTGTTTGGCTGGAAAATAGAAGAGATGGTCATTTTCAATTGAAAATGAATGACAGGCCAAAGGGGTTCGTGACATCATTCATGTTAATTGGTGTAAGCCATCCTGAAAACCAACAAAAGTATCAAGGGCAAGGTATTTTCTTTTTCTTGTTGATAATTTTTCTCAAAGAATCTAGGTTTACTTTATTAAGTTTAAGTCTAGATGACTTTGTACCTGTGTTAAGTTCGAAGTATTGATAGAAAATCAGATTGGCAGGCACATTACAACTCTCAAGTCACATAATGGGGGTTAGTTTACTTCCAAACAGTTCAAACAATAATATGCCAAGGAAAGGATATAGATCCAATTCTCAACTCCTTACAACCTACAACAAAATGGGGTTGTGAAAAGGAGCAACCACACAATTATGGAGATGGTTTATTGCATGTTACAAGATAGAAGCATGTCATTTTGATACTTGGATGAGGTGGTTCATACAAAAGTATACCTTCTCAACAAAAGACTATGCAAATCATTGTCAAAAAGACTCCTAAGGAAACATAGTTTAAACAAAAGCCCAAGGTAAAACATATTTTGAACAAAAGCCCAAGGTAAAACATATTTTCATATTTGGTTCCACTGCTTATGCTATGGTCCAACATATTTTCATATTTGGTTCCACTGCTTATACTTATGATGTGTTCAATAGTGTTGGAGAAGCACAGGAACATCTGAATGAGAATCTAAAAGGAAAGAGAACCTAAATTCGATATATTTCCTATTTTTTGTAGTAGGTTGAATGTTTTGATATATTTCCTCCCAACTATAGATCTGACTCCTACATCTACTTCAAGTCGAGCCTCGGCTTTGAACATTCCCTAGTGGAGTCTCTTCAATTACTTCTTATAGTCATCTTCTTTGTTAACTTTACTCCACAAGCCTTAGAGAAATCTAATTTCTTGTTCCTAATTGCATTATGATCTCTTCCTACCTTTATTGGGGTTTAAGGCTGTTAATGTCTTAAACTGGGCCAAACTTCATTATGGAAACAACACCAATGTTTTCTTCCTTCTTTGTATTTGCAATAAATAATAGAAATAACAATGCATACCAAATAGAGTTACAAAAGTATATCTTTATTCATATGAAGTTCTTACACAATAGACCAGGGATGATCAACCAAGGATTTAAAGACTACTTTCCCTAACTACAAAAAACCTATTTAATGAACCCATTGGTTACAAAGTAGAACACAAATGTTAACAAATACTAATAACTACCTCCTAACAACTACCCACAAGCCAGAAAGTCATAATTCATATCAATTACAACCATATAAACAAAGCATTACAAAGCATTTTACACTATCTACACACAAGTATAGGTTTCAACATGGCAGTCCTTCCTTCTTGTCCTCTTCCATATTTTCATCAAGTGCTATCACTACTCTATTGAGGCCTTTTTCAATGTTTAGAGAGATTGGTTTGGACGTCCTTCAACCTCTCACAAATGACTGATCAATTTGGATTGCCATTAGGGAATGGAAGAAAGTTCACATTAAAGTCACCATGGTAGTGAAGACAAAAGTGATTATTAGGATATTTATATTGATTTAATTAGTAAGTTCGACAATTGACATGTCACTGATCCCATGGTAGCAAAGAGGAAATTGGTCATTAGGGATTTTATATTTATTGAATTACTACATACAACAACCACCATGTCGTTGACTAATCACTAAATTTTAGATATAAGTCTAGGTCATTATTCACAATTTAATACTTTTTGTGGACCTTGAATTAATGCATGGCTTACTAAATTCAACCAATAAACACTAACCAATTTAATCGGATGCATATGATACTACATCTTATCCATGACAGCAGGTGAATTTCTTTGTCTTTAGTCACCAAAAGTTTTTTTCTGGTAAAAGATATTTGACATGCATCATAGGGGGATTGTTGCTTCCCATGAATTACTTGAGATTATTTAACAAGTAGATAATAATAACTTTCAACGACTACTCACATTTCATTGCTACTTATTTTCTAGCTTGTCAAAACCATAATATATGAACTCTTATTCATGGCAATTAACTCTAATCTATGGAGATCTGCCATCAACTGTTTTCTGTATGTTTACAGTTTTAGCTGTTTCTTAATAAGAATCATTTCACCACATTCCAACACTTCATTATGTGTCTTTACACTCCAAATAGAAACTAACTACACCATCAAAAGAGGACAGACATGGTCTACTTGGCATCCTTTTCTTTGCAGCCTTGAATTCCCACCAACTACTTCCTAATAAGAACACAAACTTGCTCTCTCTTGAATAACATGTTTGGAAAACAGTGAATGGGATTGTGAGCATTTTGTCCTATCTTTTAAGTGTTTTATGAATATGTGTATATATACCAATACAACAACAATATTTTTCACCTTCCTCCCTTGATGCTAAGTTGCCCATCTAGTATGGGGTTAGGTACAAGTACAAGGTTCAGTACAGTGGTATGGCAATTTCTTTTCCTTGGGTTGGCTATATATATATAGCCAACCCAAGGAAAAGAAATATATATATATATATTTATTAAAATTAAAATTATTGCCCATGTGTCGGGGGGACTAGATGTCTATGCCCATATGGCTAGATTTCGACATATGGGCTTAAGCATTTAATGCTCGGGTATGTTGCGAATTGGTTGCACGCTGCTCTGGATATACAAGGACCATCAATCGTATTCATTGGCCTTTAAGTCCCTCTAGGCCATAGGCCTGGGTGTTCAAATTTGGATTGGCGGCCATTGAGAGGTGCATTTGCACCATCCGACTCATGACAATCTTGGTTTGGATGGCTACGAACTTTGGTGGGATGCTTGCACTTGTATTCACCAAGATCATTGTGTACAGAAGTACAAAGAGCTCGATTACCAAGCTCGGATTTTGTCAGTGGGACGTGATGTATGCTGTAAATGATGCTTGGGTGGCAACTCGTGTGTTGTTGGATAACGGCCCTTAAATTTGCTCTTGTGGTTGGTATTTCCACACCTTGGTTGCTATGGATACTTCGGTGAGGCTAAGATGTTCCAAGAAATAGTCCGCTTTCCTTAGCTTCATTACAGCCCAGAGGCTGAAGAAGATTTGTTTCAACCAGGATATTCTATGCATTGAAGCGGTAAGGATGGTTATTGGAAGGAATTTATGCTTTTCCTCTAACTGAGTACGGGCGAACACAGACATCTCTACTCGATTTCTTGCCACCCTCTTAGACATGGGGATTACTAAGGTGAGGTGTCTAGTGCTGCTATGGCTAGTTTTCAAGGCGGCCATTCTAATCGTTGATGTGGACGTGGTGGCAATTGTTGAACTGGGTGTGGGGATTCCCTGGCCGGATGATATTGACAAGATGTTCCATATTGGGGTTAAGGTGGAGTGGCAGCCTTTCCTTCTGAATATGGACGACCACGCTCTGGTTAGACACAGACACTGGGCTAGCATTGGTTACAATTTCCTTTGCCGCAGGCTGGGTGTGAACGAAGTTGTGAGCATCCAATGGTGCATGGACTTTTCCGCGATTGTGGAGGGAGGTTTCTACGACGAAGATGATTGAACAGTGCGCTCGGGCTCAACTGGTCGTTTGAATGCCATTTTTCTTTTGATATCAGACAATGTAACTGTACAATTTTTGGGCTTGTGGGTAGCCTTTGTTTTTTGAATTTTGCAAATTTTGCTTTTGCCCTTGCTTTGGGGTCACCTACCGATGTAATAGTTTCAATTATTAATATAATATATGCAACTCTGGTTGCGTTTTATGGATAAAAAAAATTAAAATTAAAATTATATATATTAAAAAAATTTAAAGCATAAAATATAAAAATAGTGTTACTCATAATTGCCAATAAACAAAATATTTTAATACCTCATAATTTGCAAAAATGAAAATATTTGGTGATTTTAACTAAAGGAATTTAGAGGTTTGGTGAGTGCAAAGCTCTTTGGAAATCAAATGATCACCTGCCATTGTTGCTTCTTGGAGCTTTACTTTCACAAGAAGACGCTCAAATTGGTGCTCTTCGTTGTTCTTGATTTCATTAGATCTCTTTCGTTCCTCTTTTGTCTTGATTGTAGTCTTTTATGGTGTATTCTTTATTGGTTGTGATTTCACTTGTTTATGATTGTGGGGCTATTGTTTTTAATGCGCAGGTTTTGTTTCCTTTTTCAAATTTTTGAATTATTCCCGCCCTACTTATTGGGCTCAAGTTCCCAAATCTTTCAAACCCCCTTGACCTCCTCATAGCAAGTCACTAGTTGAGCATTAATTTTAAGTGTCTACCAATTACTTCTCCTGGGCTAGTTGGAAAATGGGAGATGAAGACAAGCAGGACAAGGATGGGACTACAATAAGTAGAAAATTGGGCAACCCTGATGCTAATATTAAACCGGGTGAAAAAATGTTTAACCTCATAAAATACAATCTTATAGTGAAGGGCTAAATGTCGATGTTGTTGGAGAGGTTCTCCTGGAGTTTGAAGAGTTTGTAGGTGGACTCCTCTTGACCAACCCGTCGGAAGTGGGTGGAGGAGTAGTGGGAAATACAACAGACAAAGTGGGTGGGGAGTCCGCATCGAAGGAGACTACCAGAAGGTAAACAATGGTAAGATGCCTACCGCCCCAAAAATCCTCTTTGTGTCTCCTAATTCTAATATGCTTCAAGCTTTAAAGTTGGAGGAAACCAAGTTGAAGAGTATTGCTATATTTTTTGTTTGTTTAGACTTCAAGTTTTTGCCATCTCGGAATTTTTTTGATGATTGGATAGCTACAATTTAGGGGAAAAGTATGGGTATGCAAGATAGGGATGATACAAAAGGGTTTGTTCGTAGTTTTTTTCAGAAATCATGGTATGCAAGATAGGGTAGTCAAAAAGGAATTCTAGAACCTTGAACAATCAATGTTTAGGGCCTTGTCATGGTCGCCTAAGGAAAAATTAGAAGAGGTTGTTGCAAAATATGCACCTAACTAGCTAGATATCAAAAATGTCCCCCCACCGTTATGGAAATTCATTCCTAAATTGTTAAAACCTATTGGAAATGTACAACAAATTGAGAAATTGAGGGTAACTCTTCCTCACCTAAATGCTAGGTTTTTGGTTTCCATTGCCCCCGATGCCGAAATACCAAATGCACTTTCAGTTCAATTTGAGAAAAAAACAATAAAATGTGATGTAGAGTTTTTGGCTCCCTAAACTCTTGTTTTCTATGCAAAAGAAATGGACATGTTAGAAAAATTTTCCCCGAGACTAAGGGAAAACAGAAGGGGAATTTGAACCTAATAATCAACAACCAAAAATAAACATCCCTCCTTATGAGGATGACAAAAATATTGCTAAAAATGACCTAAAAGAAATTAGGTCAGAAGTAGTTGATAAAGATACCCCCTGCCTAACTTGGAAGATCCAGATGTTGCCATGTCTAAACAAGGTTGTGTCTCTTTAGTGGACCCAGTGTTTGATGGAGAAATTGAAGATATCAGAGTTGAGCACTCCTCTGCTCCGAAGCCTTTGTATATGAATGTCCCTAGGCAGAAAGAAGGTCCTCCCTTGGGCCCAACAAATGCCCAACAGCTTGCCCTAGAGACACTTCAATCTAGAGCAATAAAGGCAAGAAAGAAAAATGTATCCTCCGACCAGAGAGTGGTAAACACAAACCCAGTCAAAAACTCTAGTCTTAAAGAGGGTGATGAAGGATAAGGAAAGGAAATGGTGGTTTCTTGCTTCAACCCTCTATTCTCTGGTTCAGACATATGTACTTCTCTTCCTTTGCAGGAACTTACTCTTGCAAAGGAAGAAAATAAAAAGAGAAAATTGAAGGATAGACCCAAGAATTCAAACTCAAGCACTGAAAAGAAAATGTCCAAAAAAGGTAAAGAGGAAAAGTTACCAAAGTAGTTTGATAGTCTATACAAGAATAAAAAAACCCCCCACCTCAATTTTAAATGAATTTGAACATATGTAGTTGGAATGTGAGGGGCTTGGAATCACCAAAGAGGAAATATGTGATAGGGGCATTCCATAATAACAAACCAAATCTTGATTGTCTATGCCTACAAGAGATAAAAGTTTCTAGATTTCAAGCAGAGTGTGTTATGAAATTTATCTAGAAAAAGGCCTTAGTTTTCATCTCAGGACATGATAAAGGGAAAGGTGGAACTACCATTTTATTGCATCCCAAATGGTCCATGGTTGTCTCTAATTGGGGATCATCCCCTTGTAATAGGTTAGTGTGGGTTACACTCAACACTAACTCAAAATATTTTGGCTTGTGTTCACTATATGCTTATAATGACTATAGGGAGAGATCTGATCTCTGGAATTGGATGACAAGGAATCTACAAAAAAATTTGTGGGTGTGCATAGGAGACTTTAATATGGTTGAGAACAAACACGAGAAGAAGGGTGGTAAAGACTTGATTTGGAAGGGAGATGAATTATACTTTTGGTCAAAAATGAAAAGATCTTTGAATTTCGTTAACCCACTGGAAATGGGAAAATCTGCTTCTAAGTCTATCTGGTTTACTTGGTTTAATAACCAAGAACTCTCTAATAGGATATTTTGCAGGTTGGATAGGTTTTATGGAGACAGAGATCAAACTTCCTTTGTAGGGAATCAGGATGAAAACTATGTTGTTGTCTTCCCTACCTCCATGTTAGATCATTCCCCCATTCTATCTTCCTTTAGTCTCACTTCCTCCACTCCTCCTCATGTTCGCCCCTATTCCTTCAAATTGAATAGCTCACTCCTCAATGACACTAACTGCCTAGATGGCCTAAGAACTATGACTTGTTTGTCTAAATTTCTGAACAAACACCTTGATCCTATTCAGAGATGGGACTCTTTAGTGACAGTATGGAGGAAATTGTTTGAGATGGTGGGGAGAAAGAAAGCCCTAGACAAAAATATATTGGAAAATATTTTGCATCAAAAGATCCTATTGTATTAAACCCAGATTCAAGACAATTCCCCCAATACTCATTTGGAAGCAAGTCTTATTAGGACTCAATCTCTCTTAAGGAAGATTCAGAACTATAGATTTCAAGGGCAAAAGACCAAAGCTAAGATGAACTGGCCGAATGAGGGAGAAAAGGCTCCAAATACTTCTTTAACATAATTATTCACGAGCGAAATATAGAGAATATTGGTCCAATAGATGAGAATGGGACAACTTCTATGGACACAACTTTATGAAAGAAGCCTTTCATTCATTCCTTCAAAAGTTATTCTCTTCAAAAATGGGCAATGGAGCCCTTGAGGCTAGAATCTTCCACCTCAAAATGGCCCTAAGGATGCATATTGACTTGACAAGGATATTACTGTTCCGGAGATAGAAGAAACCATAAAGTCACTAGCAAATTCAAAATCACATAGGGCCGATGGGCTTACTTGTGAGTTCTATAAAGCCAACATTAGTTGGATAGGCTCAGAGTCAATGGAGCTATATAATGCTGCATATCATAACAACTCCTTGGGGTCTCACATCACTAGGGGAATTATCAAGCTGATACCTAGGGAGGGGGACAAAACTTTGGTCAAGAATTGGAGACCTATTACCCTCCTAAATAATTCATATAAGATAATTGCAAAAACTCTTGCTAGAAGATTGGGAGGAATGTTGAAGAATATTGTTTCAATCACTCAGACAAGATTTATAAAAGGAAGATATATTCTAGAAAACCCAATCACTAGTTGGGAGGGGATGCATTGGGCTAAACATGATGGTCAAAATGTTGAATGATTCTTCTAGATTTTGAAAAGGCGTATGATAGGATTGAGTGGTCTTTTGCGATTGATATGCTTAAAGCCTTTAGTTTCCCACCTAAATTTTGTAGATGGATCAATATCCTGTTTAATGACTTCTCTACTCAAATTGATGTGAATGGAGAACTTACGGAGCCAATTATCCTACAAAGATCTATTAGACAAGGAGGCCTAATTGCACCTGCCTTATTTGTTATTGCAAATGATGCTTTGCATTATATTCTTAGAACAAAACTTATCTCCCCTTCAGTTCAAGGCATTAGACTCCCCAACTAGGATCGACTATTGAATGCCCAATTTGTTGATGATACTGCTCTATTTATTGAGTTAAAAGAGGAAAACTTTGATAACACATTGAAAAGGTTGGAAATTTTTTGTGTTGCTTCAGGGTCAAAGATCTCTCCTCATAAATCAATTGTGCTTGGATGGACTAAAGAACCACCTAATTGGATAGCTAGTAAAGGATGGCAGTGGTTTGATCACTCCAAAGTGGTAAGATACTTGGGTATTCCATTCTCTATCTCCCATTCACTGAAAAGTATGGGGGAAAGATTTTTGGGTCTAGTAATCAGTGATACAGAGCTTCTTGATAAGGTCCAATGGCAAGATGGCTCTAAACTTAAAGACATGACAGTTAATAAGTTGTTTCTATTGCTAACTGGCTCAAGGGAAGTCTATAATTGGCTTAACAAATCCTGGAACCTTAACTAGTCTGATTCTAAATGGTCTAGTAGACTCATCCACATTTGGCACAATTCTATTGAACCGAAAAAATCATGTTTTCAATGGTTGTTTATGTTCAAAAATCTTGTTGGACATGTTCTAAAATCCTATGGTTTATCTGTTAAACCTTGTGGTGCTTGTGTTGTCCCTAAAAATTTTGAACATGTTTTCTTTGATTATAAATAGGCTATTGCAATTTTTTCTCTTTTTTGGTTTTCTTGTGAAGTGGACTAATAAATGGGGTTTTTGTCTACATGAAATCCTCACTGGCTATTTGGATGCTTTTAATCTTGAATTGAATAAATTTTGGCTTTTTTTTTCGAATGAGGTTTTGTGGTTTATTTGGAAGAAGAGAAACGAAGAGGTTTTTCAAGACAAAAGGAGGCATCTTGCTGAGTTCAATTGTGATCTCACCTACCTTCTAATCATGTTTCAAGTATCTTTTGCTCTTGAAATCCCTAAGGACCAGTTTATGACATTGCTTAAGGAGTGCCTCATCGTAGTTTACAAGGTAAAGATGAAACCAGCTCTTTTTTTCTCACAAGAAAGGAATAGATTGAACCAAAATGAACTTGACCTTCTCAAGGAAGTCTTGGAGGAGAAAAAGACTCTCAAACCAGCTAAGGATGAAGGAATTAGCAATATGAAGTACACAGACCATTGTATTAGTGAGAGAGCATAATGCAGCAACAGTGCCTTTGGTCCATGGGAATAATTGATTTTGATTAACTGGTCTTACTATATGTATCAGATGTAATTATGTAGACTTCATCTTATCATACTGTGCTTGGTGATTTTTGTTGATATTATCTAGAGTTGATGTTGAAAGGCGCAAGACAACTGGGGAGGGGTTTGGGGGGGTGAATCAGTTGTCTCCAAATTCAAACACAAAACTTCAAACAATTATCAACTTCACAACAACTTTATTCTATTATTAAGTATGAACATGAAATACAAATAATAGAAGGCAAAACCAACACAAGAGACCAAATTTTACATGGAAAACCCAATAAGGGAAAAACCACAAAGAGGAGTAGCTCACAATATAAAGTAGTTCCAAAACCGAATACAAAGGGCTCACTACCCAAAATAGGACTCACTATCTGGATACAAAATCTCACTGCTTACAAAGAGGACTCATTGTCCAAGCACGGAGGCTCACTGCCTACAAAAAGGATTGCAAAAATAGAAGTGGCTTCACAGCCAAAATGAACTGCTAAGAGTACACCTAACAAGTGTTGATTCAGTTCCGGTGATGCTCAATAAACTGACTTAACACACTTCATCATCTTCGCAGTTCTTCACATTCGCAACTTCGCAACACACAACATACCAATCATCAAAACTTTCCAGCATATATATATCTGATTCATTTGCAAGCATCAATTAGGTCGGCCTAATTAGATGCAATCTTCATTCATCAAAAATCAATTGTCGGCTTTAAGCATATACAAAATCTTTCCAAAAGCAATCCAAGTGAATAGCACACTACATCATGTTGGCATGGACCAAAGATAGATCACACATATATTCGCATCATAAAATTAATCCATTACAACTTCAACAGTATATTAGGTCGGCCAGGGATAGACCTAATAGCAAAAATGCAACATCAGAATAGTGTCGAGCACCTGTGCACGTGAGATTCTAAACATACATGCTTCCAACATCCATAAATATTTCCCAAAACTACAAGCAACAACAATCAACAACGGAGGATTGCGGACCAAAATACCGGAGGATGATAACTGCATAATAGTTCAGATACCAGTCCAGAATACCGGATCAAACAATGACTTAAACTTGCAATTGCAACTCATATAACATGGTGACATCAATGATAACACAAAACTTGTATAATAAGATGTTCTTCATTCTTCCAATAGTTGATACTCCTCATAATGTAATCTATGTTTTGATAAACTATTTTTAATATAAAAAAAATGAAAACATTTATAAATCCATAATGTAGTGATTTGTAAAATTTTAATATACAATGAAAATTAATATTTAATAATCCTCATATTGCTCTTCATCAAAAGTATCAAAGTCAACATTTAGTTCAATTTCATTTGAACCACAATCAACTACAATGCCACTTCCACTAGCCAAGTCACATGCAAAATTTGCCTCATCTATAGAGACTTCAGCAAGTTGTGAGGAGTTAGACCCCAATTCTTTGTCAACCCCTTGTTGTAATCAAGTGCCTTATGTGACAAGAGATGCAAGTTGGAGTACACAAAGACCAAATTCTCAACTTTTTTTTGCACCCAATTGATTGTGCTTAACCGAGTGGATGGAGTATGTACTCCAACTCTGCTTAGCTGAAGACGAATTTGTAATCTATTAAATTTGTATACAACATTTACAATTATAGAATATAAATTATAAATTATAAAATTATAACATATAGAAATGAATGGAGAAAATTAAAAAGATGAATATTTGAGAGAGAAATTTTATTGCAAGTAAATAGAGCCTTGGCCATGTATGTACCACTACCACCATTCATGAGCATCTTTTTAGAACTTGTCTCAAAGAGCGAGCATCATGATTCCTTGAAGACATGAAGCGGCCAAACTCACTTAAAACAACACTTTTTATATCTACATCTAGGAGTATTTTTTTAATACAATCTTGTAGCTAGTAGCAACCTCCTCATCCCTATATGGTGCCACCCTCCTTGGTAAGGAAAACATCCATTTGCTCTAATACTTATGGGACAAAGAAAATGCTAGGAGATGCAAGGTTATGGTCATCTTGCTCCAACAATTAACAAGATCCTTTGCACTCTTTTAAAAAATGCTTATGTTGGATCATGCTCATTGGCTTCTATTATGGTCCTTATTTTTTCAACCATGGAGTCCATGCCATCATAAATTTCACCCAAAAATGGGTGATCTATATCAGCACACCTAATCATGTTGATGATGGACTAAGTGGAACTCAAAACATATTCCACACAAACCCACCACTCATGATCTAGGATCAATACTTTGTCTTTTTGGGATCTCTTTGTACTTGATTACCTCCACTCACTCCAAACACTATTGATGACTATAACTTTCAATGCATATTGCACCTTCACAAGTCATCTTAAGATGATTGTGTGATGCAAATCAAAATTTGGCAACTTAACATGGTGTAAATAAAAAATAAATTAAAATATTAAAAGGTAGATGACATGTCACATATCAACAATTAAAACTTAAAAAATACACTAAAAAATAAAGTTTAAATTACCTTCAACAACTCCAAGATGGAGAAGGTCTTGAAGATGCCTTGTGACATATGATGACTAGTCAAAACATTTGAATATACTTAGCCTCCGTGTAGATTTCTTTGACCCACTTGATATTTGTGCCAATCTTTTGCAATATCTAATTGAGTGAGTGGATAGCACATGGTGCCCAAAAAATATGTCCATAAGTCCCCTCCACTATAGAACTAGCTGCCCAACAATTTTTAGCATTGTCTGTTATGACAACAACATTTCAAGGTCCACCATTTCACTGGATTCTATGAGAATATTGGAAATAAAAGTTGCATACTTCACTTGCCTTCAAAAATATTCCCCTTTAGGGGAAATTGCAATGACATTATTAGCAGTCTATTTTTGCAATCTTTCCACCCATCAAATGATGGATACACCTACTTTAGGCCATTTATCCTTGATTTCTCTCAATGATGCCTCTACTAAAGCTTTCTCCTTCACCAATAAGGTGGTTTGCACCTTTTTATAACCAGGACTAATGTAATCAGCACATGCACTGGCAATGGCCATCACCATATCTCGCCAATATGGTGATCTAACAAGGTTGAAAGGAATCCCATTGCCATAAATGCAACAAGCAATGCTCTCATTTGCAACCTCCTCACTTCATTCTTGAAAACCTTTTCCAATGGGCCTCTTTAATGCAAAAGAAAGGGAGCATTCTCTTCTCAGAAAGATGGTGGCAATGGCATGAAAGAGTGTGGGCCAGCTAGTTGTGATAAGCCACTAGGAAGTTTCTGCAAGCCTTTCTTGGCAAGAGGATGTGCTATTTCCTTTGATCTACTACTTATCATGTTAGGATCCTGTTGTTCTTTGATATACCCCATTATTTGTTGCTTTGGCAACCCTTTTAATTCAACCCTTGACAAATTTTTATTCCCAAGCCAATAATAGTGTACAGGAGAGCTTTCACATGATTGTACAAGCTCTTATACTTAGATCCACATTGACTACAACACCAACAATAATCCCCACTACCAAGAGGTTGTTCAATCATCATCATATGTCACCAAAGAGGTGACACAACATCAAATTTAAATTAACTCTCTACATTGGGGGCAATTGAACTAGAACTACCGACCATTATGTATGAACATAAAATAAAGAAATTACAAATTTACAACCCTAAAAAAATTGGCATTATAAGCCCTTATTATGCATAATGGATTTTAAAAAATAAACAGAACTTTTATTTTTTTTAAACTTGAAAAAAAATTTAAAAATATTAAAAAAATTATTCAAAACTAGAAATAAATCAACTCACCTTTGATGGTTAAATCTTCCTTGTGTAGCTATTTCTCCCTTAACTCTCCTATGGCCCTCACCTTCAAAGAAAATGAAGCAACCTTCAAAATCAAACAATGACAACTTGGAGGCAAAAAATGTTCTTTTGGTCCTTTGTGTTTGTGAAATGAAAGAAAACAAGTCATATGCCCTCACTTTAGGGTGAAATTGTGCATTTGAGAGAAATTTTTGTTTTAAAAAAATTAAAAAGTGTTTCTTAAATTTTTTTATGTCCAAGGGCCATGGGTCCCATTGGGTTCAACCCAAGTTCACCCAAGGTCCCACCCAGGGTGCCTAAGCAAGACCTTGGGTGAACCCAATGGAGAACCGTCCTTGGACCTGGCCCCAAATAGAACCCATACAAGTACAAGGGGGTTCCAAGAGAACCCAATAACATAAGGGATATGTATCAATGACACATTCTTGTCACTTTGATGTCTCCTTGACAAACACTCAACTCCAAGTTGGATTTTTATATTGAGAGTTTCCTCCAAACTATAGATGGCATCATTATTTGTCCTAACTATCTCCAACACCATTGTTCACATCTCTTGAGAATTTCTCTTGGTCAACTACAAGTGAGCTTCCAATGGTTACAAATCGTAATTAACCACCATATTTTGTAGGTTGACATGATATGTTCTCTTTGACTTCTCCAAGATGTGAAGATTGAGTAGCAAATTATTTTTAGGCATCCTATTTACTATTAGATCTAGGGGAGATACCATTGTCTATATAGATACTTAGATTTCTCTTTACCCAATTTATTTTCATGCAATGATCAAAGGTACGTAGCAGTTTTTCTTGTGAAGGTACCTATTCACATACATAGATTCTTATATAAGTACCCTAGAGTTGTCAAATTGGTCACTTATTTCAACCCACCCACTATAGGCATTGGATGTGTAAATGGCCAATTAATAGGATCGATTCAACACATAAGGGAACTAACTAGTTGGGAAACTTTTCTCTTTACATATTACAACTAGAGAATAGCATCACCATCAGTCTAAATCTAGGAAGAATGTAATGTCCCCTTCTCAATTGTGATCGATTCAGTTGACTGTTGGCCTATTCCGGAGACCCGTAGGCTACTTGAAGGGTGAAAATTAGGGTTTCCTATTTTTGAGGAGGTTGTTGCTTGAAGTTCAGAGATTGGATTGCGGTTTCTTTCTGGGTTTTCAAAGAGCTTCGCAGTGGTATGGCTTGCATTGTGATCTAAGCACCTTCATGAATTTACTATTTTTAGTAAATTCTATTTATGGCAGTGGTCTTGTGGATTTCAGTGCAGTTGGCTCTCTTCTTCAACCAGTTCAGTTGGTAATTTGATTTTTGGCCTTTGGATGCTTTTTCTGGAGAGATAAGTTAAGTTGATTTAAGTAATGTTATATTTTAATGTTGACCCCTTGGCCTAGCTTCATCACTTTAAGTTGTTTTAAAAGGGGGGTTTCAAGGGTGGACGCCTCATCTGGAGGTAATTTTATATTTTTCTAAAGTCAAAAATCAAGCTTGAAGTGGGACGCCAACTTGGAGAGGAGATTATTTTAAATAAAGATTAAAATGCTTACCTGGTGAAAAAGGACGCCACTTTTGGAGGGAAATGATGTAAAAGTCAAATTTGAACTTTGGGCGCCCTTCTTGAAGTTTTTAGAAGATTCTCTCAAATCTTTAAATATAGGCCTCAGCTCTTCAGTTCTTCATCTTTTGTCTACCATACCGTTATGCTGTTGGATTGTCTTCAGGCACACGCTTCGAGGAAAGCATACCTCCTAGCAATGGCTCATCTTCTTGCTTGGAAGATAGCAACTAGTTGAGAGATAGTTTGTAATAGGTTTGTCTTGCATTTTAGTTGAGTATCTTGCATTTTGGAGTTCTAAGTTTTGTATTTCAGTCTCTTCTTGGAGTTGCTGATTTCATTAGCTGATTGTATGTTTTGATCACTTTTTCAAAAATAAAAATATTATCATTCTAGGTGCTTCACCATTGTGATTTATTGCTAGGGGCAACCCATTGTGCAAATTTGCAGAATTTTTAGAGGCTTCCTTGAATTTATCTTCAGCAAGTCGCCCTTCCTAGGGCCGTACCTCTTCAAGCAGCATTGGGAGTTGTGCAAAATATAAATGTGGGGTTCTGTGTGAGTTTTCATCATTGGGAAAGGGCGCCATCAGCCCTAGGGTTTATTGCATTCAGTTTCATGCATTTTGGGTGAGTGGAGAGACTTATGAGCATTTTAGTGCATTCTGAGGTTGTTAGTCTGTCATATCAGATTTAGATAAATGCATTTTGGTGAAGGGTTTGTGATTGGAAAGTCTTATTAAGCTTTGCAGTGATCATATTTCATTGTTGCAGCATTGGAGAACTTTTAATCTTATGTTCTTGGCAGGCACTCTCTATTTCATTGTAAGCTGAACAGTAGTACTGTCAACATTCTCTTTATCTCCTTCTTTGCTCATTGTACTTCCCACTGAATAAGTGGAAGAGGCTGGCTTGCCGCCTATTTACTTTCAGTTAGGAGTTTTTAGGGACCCTCTGACCATATGCTCGCCATCTCTCGGCGCCATCCTAGTTAGAGTTATTTTCAGCTCAGCATGCATAAGATCCTCTGACCATATGCTCGTCTACCCTAGACGCATTCTTGGTTAGAGTTCCCTTCCATTTCTGCATTTGCATCAGAACCTCTGACCATATGCTCACACCTTGCCCAACATCGAGATCCTGGTGTACATCCTTGGTTAGAGTTGCTTTCCGCATCATTTTGGTTTTAGAGCTAACCTTAACGGGTGCGTGTTGATTGTAATTGCAATTGGAAAAACAAAAAAAAAATTAGTCCGTCTCATTACAAAGAATGGGTCTGCTTCATTTCAGCATTGAAGAACTTCTCCTTGTCCATAGACCAAGTTGAGGAAGAAGGGTACATTGCTAGTCTGATCTCTAGCATAAGACATTCACCATCAGAAGTAGTGAACTTCAAAAAGAAAAATGCACTTGCATCTATTTGAGGGCTGTCTGAAAGAAAGCTGGAAATCACAAGATGCCACGTGGCATATTATCAAGTTACAAAAAAGAGATTGTTTCACTCGAAGAAGAAAATTTTATTTGAGTATATTTTAAATCAGATGTCACAGATTACTTGTAGACAGAAATATTATGACTTCAATTAACTAAGACCATGCTTCATAGATATTTATTATGAAAGGTGTTCCCACCTTAATTAGAAAATGTTTCCAGAACATACTTGCTGCAGTCCAAAGGGACTGAGAGGTGTTGAACTGTGCTCCATCATATCCCAGAACTCTTGGTCAGATATTAACCAAATTACAAATGTCTCTGTTAGTCTCATAAGTAATTGTGGTGCAGATCTATCTCTTCCATCTAACATATCAGCAGAAAGTTGACCTAGCCGAGTCAATTTCAGAAACCATGCCTGTACATGAATCACCCATGTGAGAAATATCTTGTTCAACCTTATAGCTAACAATATTTAAGACAAGTATAGAAAAAAAACAAAGAACCCACACCTGGAAAGGAGAAGATGGCATTGGATTTTGGTCCAAAAATAGATCTGTACTTTGATCGTTGAGGTACCTCTGTGCAGTTAGCCGTGTGTCACCTTGTGATGAATAAATAAGATTCAGCACATATTGCTGACAGAACTGATCTCTAAGTTCGTCTACTGAACGTTGGAGATGACATCTCCAATCCTTACATTCTATTAAATGTGATGCATCTCTTCTAAGTATCATATGATTTCCCTTGCTTGGACAATCTGGGTTTCCACCTTTTAGAATTAAAAACTTTGAGATAGAATGTGGCAGAAGTTCATCAGCAAGTGCTGTGGCATTTGCCAAGAGAGCAAGTTGTTGCGATTCTGTTTTAGCTGGGTTCAGTTTGGAGTTAAAATTGCACTCCATGTTTAATTCATCCCCTGATAGGCATGGCATAGCTCTAGCAAGAATGCCAATATACTTATTAAAAAGAACAGTAATGCTATCCATGATGCTTTGTCCAATTTGCAAACTTATTAGTGGAGCCAAGTCTTCCAAAATATCCTGCAAACAAAATTGTGCAAATCTGTAAACTTCTAAATAAACATGTTTGCGTTAATTAAATCAATTTCTAGATGAGTGAAAAATAAAGAAGCATGAAATCTGCATCAAGAGCACTTAGCTTCTAAAGTATTCTACATTCTGCATTAATACCTTAAATGACACTTATTTCTTCTGAAAACACAAGACAAGATTCAAAAGTAGCCAACTAAAACGCACCACCTAGATGGAGATGAATGCTTGTCTTTTAACAAATCTATTGTTCATTAGAAAAAATTACTATTTCGGAAGTAAGGGAAGAAAATTGGCAATAATTGGATAAATGATCAGTTCAAGACTCCAAACACAAAGGCCAAATGTAAAGGTATTCTTGAAGATGGAGTAATGATGAGACTTATAATTACTGTGAAATCCAACAGATTAATTACAGAAATTATAATACAAAATATTATGAACAACATAATTAAAAAGACAGAAACTAGAAAAAGAAACATTGTAGAACAAAATGAGAAAACACGCTAGGCCAATTGTGTGATCTAATACTTAAGGGAGAACATAAGAAATTGCATAATATTCCATAAGGTCTGATCTGAGACATCTTCCAAAAGAAGATGATAATTGTAAGGAACACAGTTGCATCTCAAAACCCTACTGATCCAGCTGATAGATTTCACTCTCACCCATCTAACAGCAATGTGCATAGTGAGACTTTGATGTATAAGAATGAAAAGTGTGCATTAATATTAGATGAACCCAAGGGTTGTAATGCGGTATAATAGCCATTATGAACCCTGTGCCTAAAGGCATTCTTTGACACAAAATGATTCACCCCACCTGGTAATTATCACTTTTTAATTTTTATGTCTTAATGTCAAAGATCATCAATGTCATAAAAATATAAATATAAATATTAACAACTTAATATTATTATTATAATTATTATAAAATAATAGATATTAATAAAATTTACATAAAAACTAATATAAAATAAATATATTAAAATAAGGAAATATATAATATATTACAGCAGCACCCCAAAAGCAGCGATCAAATGAAAAGGCAATAATTAATATATAAGGGTGCAGCGATTGATTATCAATAATTAACAGCAATGATTAATGTTGTGGAGGGAGCGATTCTGATCAAGGGCTGTGATTCCCTTTCAAAGGAAAGCAACGATTATCTCCTGAAGTAGTTTATAAAGACTTTAGGCAACGATTGATAACAAGGAAGGCAGATTTAGATTATTAAAATAAGCAATAAACAGTAATTAGTTAAACAAAGTCATGTCCTTTGGAGGGAGGCGTCTTTCCCAAAGGATGTATCCTTTAATGAAGAACTGGGAATATATATATATATATATATGAAGAGGAGATCACTTTGAGGGCAGCAAGGAAAATAGGCAGAACAAAGAGATATATACAGATCTTAAAGAAGTAAATATAGATTTGGAAAGGAGATATAACAGGAACAGAATTAGTAGGTAAGTATTATATATATATTCTCATACAAGGGTGATTATTGTAAGTTTAGAAACTAATTAGTAACAATTATATTATCCACATTTATATTAAAGAATCATAATTACTTATAAGGCTCAATAATTGCTGCAAGCATCATTATTGCAACTGCATAATCGAATATAATGCATACATACATACATATATATGTATATATATAAATAGAAAATAGGCAGAACAAAGAGATATATACAGATCTTGAAGAAGTAAATATAGATTTGAAAAGGAGATATAACAGGAACAGAATTAGTAGGTAAGTATTATATATATATATATATGTATATTCTCATACAAGGGTGATTATTGTAAGTTTAGAAACTAATTAGTAATAATTATATTATCCACGTTTATATTAATGAATCATAATTACTTATAAGGCTCAATAATAGCTGCAAGCATCATCATTGCAACTGCATAATCGAATATAATACATACATACATACATACATACAATGTTTGTATGTATGTATGTATGTATGTATTATATTCGATTATGCAGTTGCAATGATGATGCTTGCAGCTATTATTGAGCCTTATAAGTAATTATGATTCATTAATATAAATGTGGATAATAGATTCTGATTCGTTTGATTTACATGGCAGTGATTCATAGTAAGAGCAATGATATAAGAGTAATTTCCAAAGCAGCGATAATGTAGGGGTAATCTTCCATAAGGCAGTGCTCCATCTTGAAGAGGCATAATTAATTAATAATTAACAAAAAAATGAAAAGGTTGTAAGTCAGCGTTGGGTTTGAAAGGAGATGTCCTTTCACAAGGAAAGAATGAGAATGAATAGATGTGACTTTTCCCCCCCTCCACCATTGAAGATATATAGGAAAGGTAAATCATTTGAGGAAGGGCATCAAGGAATCGTCTGCAGAAATATATTTGCATTCAGGCAACAAACATATTCAGAATATTAGGAAGAACAAGGCAGTTGAGCAAATCTGAGTTAATGATCTGCACTCAAGGGCAGAATCAGTAGTTATTACAGTTGTTGCTGTGAATATAACCATCTTATGTGCTAATAGATATTGTGGTATGCTCTATCATGAGTATTGTATGTAATGATATATTTATTATTGATATATTTTGTGTTTGTTTTCTCATCAAGCAATCATGTGGAGGAGAAGAGGAAATGCAAGGAAGGGGAGTAGATACGAGATCACCATCTAAGTAGACCACCCCATGCTGGATGTCCAATGTGCCTGCCACTTGGGGCCAAGAGGGTGAGTGTCCGCTCTTGGGCTTAGATAGGAGGATATTTGGGCACCCTATTGCGATTTCCTTTCCAACCTCTACGATAGTTGATTGTTGGAGAAATCACAAGTCATAAGAGGATGAATAAGGAGATATGAATTGGGAGGGCAGATACAAGCACCCCACTAGGTAGACTACCTCATGCTGGATGTCCAACATGCCTACCACTTGGGGCCAACAAGGTGAGTGTCCACTCTTGGGCTTAGTGCAGGGTTTGCTTTGGGTGAACCTATCATGCTCCCTCATTCAACCCATTGTGATTGAATACTAAAAATAAGTATAGATGTAACATGGCTTATCTAGTGCATTATGATGATTTTACCTATTTATACTCATATG
Source organism: Sequoia sempervirens (assembly GCA_007258455.2). Classification (NCBI taxonomy): domain Eukaryota; kingdom Viridiplantae; phylum Streptophyta; class Pinopsida; order Cupressales; family Cupressaceae; genus Sequoia; species Sequoia sempervirens. The sequence continues at coordinate 187,827 of VDFB02323287.1, read as the reverse complement.
TGCGATTATTAACCCTAATAGAAATAGTTGGATTTATGAATTATATATACATATACAATATTGTCTAATATGATTGCAGGACATAAATCAAGATTTATCTTGTTAAAAGGCATTTAATTGGTAAGTTATATCTCTAGCTATCTTACAATTCTTATTTTAATGAAATTTGTGATTCTAGGGCAAGATTTAGGGTAATTCCCAAATAGGGATCATTACAATATCTTAGTTCACCTTTGTAATTGCAAAGGAGTGCTTCTTGTCACAAAGCAAAATTGCCCATCCTAAGGTACAGCTGATGATTAGCACCTTCAAGACATTATCATCCACCTTGATAAGGTAGCATGACTTATATATCCTAATTAGAATGAAGATTATCTTTGTTGGAATCCAACTCTTATAGACATGACAATATTAAAAGCTCGTATATAGTAAGAGACTTCTGAAACTTCACTTTTTAAATAAACTTTTCTAAACAGCAGATATAGATAATATTTGAATGCATACTAGAAGTGATCCAGAAAATTGGGTCAAACCCTACTAGACCATGAGGGTCGTGGCATTATACATTAGTTGGAGTGTTTTTGTGGGGCTAGAAAATGAAGTTGGTCACAAAATGATGTGGTACAGAGCATAGAAAGATGTAATGGTATCAAAGGGGTGATTGAGGTGAATTTGAGCATCTCAAGATGTGCTAAAGATAAGTTTCAGACTTTCAAAAGAGTAGAATTTCACTTGTGATGGATTTGATGCTTTGCACAAGTGATAAATTTGCTATCTACCATGGAGAACTCTCCATCTGCCATGGTGAATTCTAGAATACAGCGGCAAATGTGTGAGTGCCCTTGAGTGGGAACTGTAGATTTTACCAAAATAGAGAGAGAATGTGAAAAATGAAAGTTTTTTGTTGTTTGGTTTTCCAATTTGTCACCATGGATGGGAGGTTATAGACAAATATATATATTTTTGTTACATGAAGTGTAATAGGGCTTGTCATGTCCCCTTTTCAAAAACAGAGCCATGGAGAAGACCTCTAGCATATCCCCATTCCTTGTAGGCTAAAGAGTAAAGCAAGGGAAATAATTTATAATATTAATTTAAGTTGGGCATGGAAATTTCTAATTTAAGTGGCATCTTTAATAAAATTATTATTAAAATAAAGTGTTTTTAACACTAATAAAATAAAAAATATTTTTAATACTTATGAGAATTGGACCCATGGGCCCATTTGGAGCACTACAAAAGGAGGGTGCTTGGATTCATTTGGATATCATGTTTTGTCATCATTTTTGTCATAAAATTTTCAAAATTTGAGCTTTGTGTTCATGTTTACTTCCAAGGACGAAAACCCTTAGCTGATTTGAGGATCTTGGAGGATGAAAACTCTCTAAGATTTTCACTATTGGATTTGGGGATGAAAACCCTCATCTACAACTTTGGCAATTTCATTCAGGAGTTGCATGTGTGCTGATTTGGAGCATTTGCAGATTTGTGGTTCATATTTGAAGGTTTTCAATGCAAATTTCAAAATTTTGGGGTTTGTTCCACCATCTATTCATGCTAGATCTTGGACGCCACTCCTAAGCTGAAGTTGCCATCATTTTTTCATCACTGGTTTGAGGGTTTCAGACACAATGTGTTGCTACTATAGTGAAATTGGAATTTTGGGCAAGTTTCAAGTTTACATGTTGCTGCTAAAGTGTCACTACAATGAAATCAACATTTTATGGGAATAATCCTTCATTATTAGTGCAAAGATCAGCATATACAACCATCAACTTGAGTATTCCAGCATTAAAGAGGCAATTCATCATCATATGTTGTGCATTTCACAAATCTAGTGACAACACCATCACTTTGGAGGGATTTTGTAGATAATATAATTAATATTAGTTATGTTTTTATTATCACTAACAAGTATGATAGTATCTTACATCGGCTTATCATAGTTACTTAGAAATAATAATTGCCAATGGTTAGTTACTTGGCAACCATTGAGGAGTTTATATAAAACATGTCCACTCAAGGAAAGGGACCACATGTTTGAATTGTTCCCTTATTCCAATTTTTGTATAAGAGCATCTATGAATAAATAAAGCAATTGATATCATATGGAAACTTTATTGAATTACTCAACAATTCTCATATCAATCATTCATGTATATGTAATCAATTTATTGCATAGTTCCATAGAGTTTCTTGATGGGGGGACGTGAGGATGCTGGGATGAGTTTCGAGGATAGGGGGACCAAGGGCCTAAGTTTGGGGATGGTGGGGGGACAGCAAGGGGACGGTGGCGAGGCGGCGTGTAATGTCCCTTATCCCAATTTGCCCTATAATTTTCCTATTGAATCACAAAAGGGCAACAAATTAGGGTTAGGGTTTCTCCTTAATGAAGCAATCTTGGATTGGAATCCTGCATTTATCACATGAACAATATATGCAAATATGTACATACACTAGTTAGGGTTAGATCATTGCATCACATCCATAAATCGTCAATAATGTAACATAGTTGGGAGTAGGGGCATGATGGGTCCGCTCGAAGCCATATGCCAAGCCTAAGAGAGTGTATACCACAGCCCTCCCCCTTGGCGACTTAGTGCCTGCTTTCCCCATCATGGCCTCAACTCCCGGAAGACACTTGCCACCTTGAGGAGTTGGGTGGGGGCCATAAGTGGGTAACTTGACTCTCTGTGTAGGGCCCTCTAGTTGGCTACCTACTAGCCTCATTAACCCCTTTTTCTTACACCCCAGGTCCCTTCCTACAAGGTGGATTCCAAACAATCAAACACATCTTGTATAGAAATCACATATTAAGCATTCATCTATTATGCATGGCAAAGCTTATACAGGTATAAGATAAAGAGTGGCAGAAATACACCTGAATATGGATTATATCTATTTTCTCCTGATTGTATGTATATATAAATATATATAGATATAGATATATTTCTGATATACTCTAATTATGGATATATGGCTGATATATGGCTGGCTGTGCTGAGTTCCTTCTTCGATCTACTGTGCCTTTGCCGTTTCTTCTATTGACTGTATGTCTTGTTAATACCCCATCCTTCTCTGCCTTGAATGGTTCTTCTTTTATACCACGATGGGCTGAGGATCATAACCTTTCAGATATCGCTTGGCCAAAGGATACGACTTCTTGTTGATGCTGATTGGGATAATTAATTTATTAAATATTATTTTTGTGAATTACCATACTCTCTTTAGACTGTCCGCCCTCTTAGTTATCTTCTTAATTATTATTTAAAGGGACAGTCAGCATCTTTAATTGAGTAACCATTGTCTTGCTCAGTCGCACCTCTTCATACTCATATCCTTTCATAATACCATCGCTGCCTTATGTCTTTTGTTTTTCCTTTAATTACTTTCCATGAGCGGGTTCTTCTTGTTAATCAGTATCATGGTTTTAATTTTACGGGGCATGACACAGCAGTGGGGGGCGGCACTAAAATACATATAATACATGAAAAAATAGTTATAAAAATATGTATAAGAATTACAAAGGAAACTTTGGCAAACTAGTAGAACTTAGAAACCACTAAACTTTAAAGTGAACATTAACAATTTAACATTGAACAATGAGAATGTCAAATTCAAAATTTATATTATATTCAAGATTTCATAATGATGATTACAATGAGTACAGTGATGATAACAAATGTTCAAAATAACAAAATGGAGTGAAGCAAGGCCTCTAATCATATCCCCAAACTCCTCATCACTAGAACTATTGGACTCGGACTCCACATGGTCAAGATCCTCCATACTAATACCAGCCATCCCTGTCTATGTAGCATCCTCATCAATCTGTGTTGGTTCCTATGGCTCTCTCATCCCATCGTGATGCTTGTTGTTGATTTGTGTTTGTGAGTTAAAATGAGGATTTAAGGGTGTTTCATAGGGTTTGTCGGGATTAGGTGGGGCCCATTGGCCATTAGGGTTCGGCCTTGGACATTGGAAAGAAATAATGGCATACAATATAACAAGAGAATTTACCCTACGTTTCCCTTTTAGTAAGAAAGCACAGAAAAAATAGCACTCACTTACTACATTAACTCAACCATTCACAATACAATAAGATATTTCATCCCTGTGCTTAAGTCTTATCCAAGTGTGAGTATTTATAGGCACATCAATATAGGAAACCACTAAGTTGTATTACAATGCAATGGATATAGAACCATGGGCCACAAAAACCACCTATATGGGCCCCCGATATTTTAAGGGTTCTTGTCTTTGAATTCACCAGCCAACCATACCCCTCAGCTGGAACAATGCCCCTGACCTTAATAATTGTGTTGGGCTGTACAGTCTATAAGGGGTGTAAAACATGCAAGTATACAATCCAACAATTATCACATCTATGATTGTAGTTTTATATGTATTGAACAACTTTAAAGTCAATGAATATTTTTGCTCAATGATAATTTTGATTCTCAGTACTGCTATTCTATTGCAAATGATGTTTTTATCCCTGTTATTTTTGCAAAACAATAAAAGATGCTTCTTAAATTTATTATTAAAAAATGCAGTAATCTTTAAAAAATAAAACCGAGCAAATCAAAAGGTATTGAAATGAAAGAAGGATATTTAGAAGGAGCATTAAAGAATAAACGTTCATTTTGAAACACAGAAAATATCTGATTCAAGATTTCAAGTGAATGCTTCATATTGTTCTTTTTTTTGAAATTCAATAGGTGCCATCTCAACTAAAATGCCTCAAATGACTAACACCATTTCTTAATTTGTTTCCTTGGATTTCAAGTATTTCCAAGTAGTAGCTGACTAATTATCATTACTGGAAGCTAGCACACAAGGAGAAAAAAGTATGCACCTGGACCATGGAAATAAATTTGTGTGCACTGCTAGTCAATGTACACTGTGTTGCCAAGTCATTGGCAATATTTGACAAGTTGGAATGCTTGTCCACGAAATGATTTATGACATGTGAAGAAGTAACCAGCCAATCATCATTTGCAGCAGCAATGCTAACATTTATCTCGATCCGTTTTATGTTCACAGCTAAAACCTCTTCCATAAATGGTTTTATGAGCTTTAGGAGATAAGGACATAATGCTATTCCCTGACCTTCCAGCAAGCTACAATGTCCTACTGCCACTTCCACCCATTCAACAGCAGATTGAAGCCCACTTGCTCTCTCTTTGAAGGATAAGACATGTTTCTTAATTAATTGGACAAAATTATCTGTTTCCTTATGTGCCCACAAAACAAGCTCTGATGTGTATGCAGATGCTTCACCAAATATTTCCACAGAATGTTTAGCAGCCAATGAAATGGTAGAAAATACAACTCGTGCCAGGGTTGTCATATAATTTGCAGAGTAAATTCCACAAGAAGGTAACAAATTTTGTATCTTGGTCTTAAGGCGCAAATGATAGGAGTTGAGCAATAGAGTATGTGCATGAGGACCATCTCCAAGTCTACAAAGGCCAGACAATACCTTTTGTAGTTCAGTACCACGAATTCTGGGTTGTTTAACAATTTGAACAAACTGTTCTGCAAGCCTGCCCTTCCACTCAGAAAGAACAGATTGATATAATGCTAGCAGTGAAGATGAAACATTTTCTTCTTTCTGAACCTCTAGAAAATATCTATCCTCTGCTTCTAGGACAGACAAAGCTTCCTCTTCTTTATGTTCAGACAAAAGAACACCTAAAATATCCGAAACATGGTAGATGTGGTGTTCTAGTTGACTTGAAGGTTCATGATCAAGATATACAGACCTTGGAGACATATCAGTCCATGAATTACTTGATAATGACTCAAGAAAAATACTATCCTTCATATCACGCACGAGAATTCCTTGTTGGGAAATATGCATTTTCAGCTCCATTAGTTCACGTTCTAAATCGGTTACTTCTTGAAATATTCTGCACATTCAGAGAGATTTTCAACCATTAAAAATGAAATATTAAATGAACTATATCATGATAGATCATAATATTTTAGGAATTTGAAGTTTGAAAGGATCACTCACAGAGTTTCACAGCAAACACAGAATTGCAAGCAACAAATACCATGACCTTTGCACAAGCTAAAAGATTATAAAGCATATCTTCATAATAAGCATTCCCATTTCTCACTGTTCAATCATTTCTGATGCAGAAAATATAGTCTATTCATCTCGCAATCTATTTACATTTTGTACATCACAGATTTGGTGCTTGTGAAGCAATGACATCAAAGAAAATACAGCAACATGAAAAAAACAATATTACCATAAACATTGACTAAATAAGTCTAGAAATTATACTAACTTCATTCCCAAGTCAATATTCCCAATCACTATGTTATCCCTACTTATATAGCGCTACACTCCTTACAAATGGTTCCATTTGGATTCCCACTTATCTGGCTGCCATAACGCATTGCCATGTTGAATATAATTTGATTCCATTTTTAAAACCTAGAATTCAAGGATGCATCAAAAACTAAGACTTTCAAATTTAAAAAAAAATGCAGAAAAAACAGATAAAATAACTAATCATGGCCTTGTTGATCTGACTATTAGAAGTTAGAACCTTAATCTAAATACTGATGACACCCTATATGTCCTCACATGTAATAGCATGTTTCAATAAAACATGGTCAAAAAACTCATGATGAAGTATTGAACTCACTATTGTATCACTTTTTAACTTTCTCCTGTTACACCTTTACCTCTTATACCAAGATAATGCAAAATCCTCCAAATGAGATCTAACAAGGCAATAGGAGACTCATGTACAAGAAAAATATCGAAATATTGTCTTTGTTCAATTTCCTAGTGAACAACTTCAAATATTCTTGCAAGAGCCAAATTAGATTCTTTTAAGGTCAATAAATCTCATATTGATTTCTAGAGTTTTTATCCTATTACTTGGAGATCAATCCTTGAACTAATCTTTTATAGAGGATAAAAAGGTTAAAATTTGCATTTGCACAAACATGTAGTTTGGAAGTTGGCCACAACAAATGATCATATTTAGAGTAGTTAGTTGCTAGGAAACTTCCAAAGAAGACATCCATTGTCTTCTCACTATGTGAATTAATCTATTGACATAGCCATATGATGCTAATTTTATAGGAGTAAAATATCACCATAGTGTTATTGCATACACCCTCGAACTGCTTGCACCCACACCATGCTCTTCCAATATGTGAGGATCCTAGGATTCACCTTGACATAATCAAAGAAACAATTTCCAAGCAACATCCTATTCATGGGCATTGGATATATTTACTATTCTATTATATCCTCTTTTTAGAACTAAAAGAAATAATTGACGACCTGTAGTTTTTCTTTATTTCTTGTAGGCTAAGGGATAAAATAAGGGAAATAATAATAATAAATTAAGTTGGGCCAATCATTGCATTTTAAAAGGGCAACTTAAATATTATTATAAGGCCTATGTAATATTTTTAAAAGTGTTTTTAAACACTTGAAGGGAAAAATAAATTCAAATAGAGGGCCCAAGAGGCAACTATAAAAGAAAGTCATTTGCTCAAAGTAAATCATAGAGACAAGGATCCTTTCGACATCTCATAGCACTTGTAAATATGGACAAGTCTGTGGCAAAATCCTAGCCAATTGATATAGTAGATAATGATGGTAAGTTTATTTCAAACCCTAGGGAATGATTTTCTATTAGATCAATAGGAATGGTTAGGGTTTGGTAAAGTCATCAACAAAAGAATGCCTAGGGTTTTAGAGTTTTTAGTTGAATCCATCAATTTTTGGAGTGATGAAATGTTTTCGAATCACGTAGAATGTTAATGTACACATTGCTATATCTAGTAGTTGTTTTTAGTGGTTCTATTTTTGGGTGAAGAAGGTTAAGGGCCTATTTTTAGGTTTCTTTGGTTAGAAGTTTTATATATTAGCAATATAGAATAGTTTCTCTTTTAAGTATTTTTCCTTCCATTTTTTTGTATCTTTTAGGTGTTGCTTTAAAACATTGATTCTTGGGGGATAAATAATTATTATTTTAAATCCCTAAAATTGGGTTTTCTTGTAACCTATAAGTGCTTTGAGCACAAGACATTTTTAATGATAATTAAAGTTATGCTTATGTTGTAGAAATCGTCATTCAAGTGTTGAATCTAGATTTTATGTGTGTTTAATGTGTTGGATTTTGTTGATTGAATTAAAGGTGAAGAAAGTGTTAGGCTTTGTATTAACATATGATTCATCTTAACTGTAACTTTGTGTGCTTCTAATTTATTCGGTTTCTGAAATTTTACTTTATGGTCATGTTTTAGAAGTGAACCTATCCTTTTATTGTGTATACAGATCTACCAGTCTCTGGTTTCAGCCAGCAAAAAAGCATTTGTGTTCAGTTTAGTCAATGTTTCACTTGGATGCAAGTATTTTAAATATAAAAAACTTCACTTGTGAGAAAAGAACCTTTCAAGTCCTGTGCTCATTCCTTGAGATAAAAAAGAAAGGGCAGATTTATTTCAATTATTTCATTTATGCAACACTGCTCCCTTTCCCCCACCCCACCTTGAGAGTATTGTAGAGGGTGCATAACTGTGTATTTTGTTGGAGCTTAGATTTGAGGGTTAGTTTAGTTTTGCCATGGAGTTTCCCCTCAAAATTTGAAAAGAGGTTTTACCTCACAAACTATTCCATTTTTTGTTGTCTTGCAAGAGACAAATTAAATCGCAAAAATCTCTCAAAGCATAAATTATTTCATGGTGACTGCTACAAGAGCACAGCTATGCATGAAACAACTAGCAGACTATTCCCATTCATCTACAAAAGGCGATCAATCCTTGAAAATGCGCTCAATGGATGAAGAAATTCACCCTCACCTTCCATAACCATGTTGTGGAAGAAATAACAGTTTTAAGCATCTTATTACTAGTAATCATATTGTTTCTATTTCAGTTGTTCATAGTTCTATATGTCATGTCTTCCTGTCCCTTCTAATGTTTAATGGTTAACCCAGGTTTGTTAAAACATCAATTTTGACAATGCCAGCTGTTTCTTGTCCTAAAATCTATATATTTTTGTAATCTTCAGTTTTATATCTAAAATGTTTACTCTGTATCTGCTGATCAAAGTTTTCTTGAGGAACAATCTGATTTTAAATCCAACACCCTTTCTTTGTAATTATTTTTCTGCAATAGATATTTAATATTTTCTTTATCAAAATTGTGTGTGTGTGTGTGTGTGTGATGTTGAAAAGCTCTCCTGGTGTACCATGCAATGGCTTGTTATTGTTCTAAAAGTTCTTCAGCCATAACAAAAGAAATGAAATGCAACCAAGATAACATGAAATGCAACAAGAATAATGATGACTAAGACAAAACAATTAAACCCTATCCTATAAAGATGATTTTCATTCAAATTTTGTTGGTTGAGGAAGAAACAAAAATCTTTGATGTGGAATATGTTTACATCTAACTGTCAAAGGAAAAGGATTTCTCACTTAAATTGGAGGATGTAATGTCCCCCTTTTTCCGGGATCAGTATCCTTGAAGTGGTTGGCCTATTATCTGGTTCTCATAGGCTAACGAGATGTTTAGGGGACCCCTTTGAGGGTGTTTAGTGGTTCCTCAGTTGGTTTTCAGAGGTTTATCTCAGTTTTCTCCTACTTAGTGATTCAGTGATTTGGTGGTGGACCTTCTAGAGGTCATTTTGGTTGATTTCTCCCACACTTACTATTTATAGTAAGTCACTTGGTCATATCGCATATACTTACTATTTATAGTAAGTCTTATTTGGACCAGTCGTCATTAAGCCTACTTTTGAAAAATATGATCAAATCATTATTTGAGCTAGTGTGGGGTGATTTATTGAGGATTAATGGTATATTATATTATTAAAGTTTTTTGACTTTAATAATATTAATATTTAATGATGACTTATTAAGAAGATGATATAAGGGTTTGGACGGAAATTAATAAAGTATTATATTTAATGATGCTTTATTAATTATTATTTTAAAAGCCAAATGTATTAAAGCATCAAAAGAAAATATTATTATTTTATTAATTTGGACCAAGTGGGGATTTGGAGTATAAAAGCAAAAAGCATTGCCTTTTCCATCATCATTGTTATTTTATTAAAACTTGTGCAAATTGGAGAACTGAGCAAGGGTTTGTTGGTTTGAAGATTCAGGATTTCTTGAGGACGAAATCCCTCAAAGAGAACAATGTCTACAGGTGTAGAAGATCACCCAAGGGCATTCTGAGAGATAATCTTATTCAGAGGTTATCACAGAGCTTCATCAGTTTCCTAGAGATCATCCTTCAGGGTTTTACAGAGCTTTCAAGATCAGAAGTTGTCATCCGAAGGTGGGATATTTCAGTGGTATCAAAGCACAACTTTCCTGCCAGCCTATGTTGGTTTTCAAAAAGAAAATTTCAGACTTCTAGGGTTTGAAATTTTTTGGAGAGTATTGGGTGAAATATCAAGAATATATTTTTATTTGGAAGGGTTCAGTTTATAAATAAATATTAAAATATCGTTGACGTGGTTGTGTGCCTTCTTGGGTCGATATTTTCTAAGAGTCAATAATATTTAATCTGTGGTTTTCCCAATCAATATTGATTGCATATTTACTCATGTTCTGGTTATGAGATTAAATATTAAATGCATTGAAGATCAGCAATAGATATATTTTATTGGTCATTGTCCATCTAGCATTTCTCCTTCATAAGACAACTTTCAACATATTGTGGAAGATAAAGACAAAGGACTTTGCAAGAAAAGACAAAAGAGGCAGAAACGTGGTCATAAAGAGGCATATCGAACTCAACTTGAAGCTATCGGGTCCTTGAAGAAATTCACTTTGCCACCATAAAACACCTTTTTTTGGGTGCTACTTTGTGGTTGAAAGGTCAAACATGTAATTTATATTATGGTTCAAAGTATATCGGAATTGTGGATACTTAAATAGCCGTCCAGCATTAAGAAATCAGTTTCCAAGAAAATCGTAGATCTTGGCAATAGTTCAAATTTAATTGAGGAGTCATCAAAGTCTTTCGTCATCTCACGTGGCAGGGGAAACATCCAAGTGTATGTGGCCACCTTTGTTAAGAAGTATCGAATGGTTTAGAAGATGAAATGGTGCATCTCTCATAAAGATGTTGGCTACAGGAAAAGATATATTCATCCCTTTTGCTATCGTGGGACCCTTGAATGGTGGCGTAGGGACCATTAGAAGTTTGGTGTGGGAAATTCCTGACTTGAGTGCCTACTTTAACCTAATGCAAAGTCTTTTCCTGTCCCCACGTGAGAGTTCTGAGTACGTAGGGTGCTGACTGAAGGGCGCATAGGAGTCTCAAAGCAAAACGTCTTCATTCAGAGAGGCTTGACCTGCCTACAAACTACTACAACCTTCTCCAGACTGGCATACAATCTCAGGTGCTTTCAAATGCTAACTTACCTATGATTGAATCTAGTGTCTCCCACCTCAAGCGGCCTGTTAACAGGTCTGAATGATCTTATTTCTTCTAGTAATATTATTAATCAGTTTGAATCCATCCTTTACCGATGTTTATAATTTTTGAGTATTAATATCTACATAGTAGCTCTGAATAATACACAGGAAGGTCATGTATTGAGTTTGAAAATGTATTTCTGAATGTGCTATGTAATCTCAGACTAGTAATGAGTAGTCTGCTTCATATTTGGTAACATCAGATTCATGCATATATTGTCACTTTGAATTCGGATATTATACCTGCATTGTTTTATCATTAGTTTGATAAAATGGCACATGTATCAAACTAAAACAATCAGAAAAATTCAGTCCATTCGGGTTCACATCTTCGCTCTGTTTAGTGACCAGCACTCATAGTTTTTAGTTTCAGATTTTAATCATGGATTTAGTTGAAATATCCCAAACCAATTTTTTCAAATTTTGCCAAGTACACAACAATGCAGAAAGCACCCATTAGGGTTAGTTCAATCAAACCAGCAGTTACAAATAACTCGTTGCCAAGAATGCGCACTCAATCTCAACAAGAGAGAGGCTGTCATATGGCAAGAGGATCGTCAATGCATTAAAACAAATTGCAACTGAAGGTAACTCTAACCAAGAATGTGTCCAAGATGGACGAACATATGGTCAAAGGATCTGAAAGCGTGCTGAAAGGTAACTCTAACCAAGAATGTGTCCAAGATGGACTAACATATGGTCAGAGGATCTCTACCACTACAAGTGCTGAAAGAAAACTCAACACCAAGTATGTGCTACCCAATCCAGTATGGAAATGAGGCGACCATATGGCGGAGATATAAAGAAATACAATGCAACTTCAGAATGTAAAGTAGTCATTACAAAACATGATAAGCAAGATTAGAGAAATGCTGACAGTACTACTGTTCAGCTTACAATATGATAGATATTACTTGCCAAGAGCATAAGAGTAGAACTAGTTAGTGCTGCAACAAATAAGAGAACTCTCCTTTGCTTAACAAGAATGCCAAGGCCAATAACTTCACTCAAAGACCAAACTGATGATTCTGATTTGTGACAGACCTGCTCCAGAAAAGCTAAAACAGCAACACAGAAATTCATTAAACCACTCACTACTCCCTCAATACTCCACCAAAAAACCCCAAACCAAATGCAAAGGACTCCTAGAACAAGGGCGACCAAGTTGCAAGCAAGAAACTACACCCAAACCCCCACCATTATTTAATACGCTTCCCAATACACTCCAAGAGGGCCTGCTTGGCACATAGGGGCGATTTTCTTTATAAATTCAAGCTCTCAATAGTAAAATCTGCAAATTGGCACAAAGGGGCGCCCAACCTAAAGAAGATGAAATGTGCATTACCCAGAACGAAGATATTTTTATTTTATGAAATATGATCAAAAACAACAATCAGCCATGCTTATCAGCAACTCCAAAATATGACTAAAATGCAAGATAACAGAACTAATATGCTAAGACTCAAATACAATGCAAAATAACTCACTACAATCTACCTCTCAACTAGTTGCTATCTTTCAAGCAAGAAGAAGAGCCAAGCTAGGAGGCATTCATTCCTCGAAGCAATCCTGTTACCATTTCGGCAGCATAACAATATTGAAGTCATAAGATGATAAATGAAGACCCAAGGCTCCCTTTTTATAATTTAGAGAAGACCCTCCAAAAGCTTCCAGAAGGTGCGCCCTAACTTCAAGATGCTTTTAGGGTTTTTGACTTGACCCATTCTTCCTTCAAAATGGCATCCTTTTTCATGAAGGCAATTTTTCTTTAATTTAAAATTATCTTTTCTCCAAAAGTTGGCATCCCACCTCCAAGAGCAATATTTGACTTTAGAAATATTAAAAATTTCCCTGATGATGCGTCCACCCATGAGGTCCCCCTTTTCAGAACAACTTAAAGTCATGAAGCTAGGCCAAGGGGTTATAATATTATAATATAACATTATTTTAATTAAAATACTTATCTCTCTAGAAAATGCATCAAAAGACCAAAACGATATTACCAACTAAACTGCCAGAAGAGGAAAGCCTGCTGAGCTGATGCTGACTGGAACACTGCTAAAAATAGAATTTACTAAAAATAGTAAATTCAAGAAGTTGCTCAGAATACAATGTATGCGACACCATTGCGAAGCTTTCTGAAAACCCAGAAAGAATCCGCAATCCAAAATCCCAAACTCTGAGATGTAGCCGTCATAACTTACTAAAAATAGTAAGTTCGGAAAGGTTGCCCGACGCAGTTGCAAGTCATACCTCTGCGAAGCTCTCTGAAAACCCAGAAGGAATCCAGAATCCAAACACCCAAACTCCAACAAGCAAAACCCTGAATCTTCAAGAGAACCCATCAAGCAGTCGGAAACCCTAATTCTGCCACTGACTAGCCGACAACACACTGGGAATAGGCTATCAATCACTGAAAAGTGAAGTGCTAAAAACGGGGACATTACATTAGTCAATGACAAAGAAATGGGTATCAGATGATGGAAAGTGGTTGGCAAGGTTACTCTATGAAACAAGTAGTAAGCTTGGCAATCAACCTCAACCTAGGGATGATACTTTGGTCACACTAAAAAGAATAGAAGAATGTTTGAGTCTTGTTGAGCAGTCACCTTCTGATTTGTTGTGAATAGCGATGACTCCAGCAGTGACTTCTTTGGGTGAGCATGAGTTATTGAGACGCAAAAACAAGGAGATAAGGCGCATTGTTACTCTTTGCCTTAGTGAAATTATAAGGATTACAGCTCCTCAAGTTCCTTATATTGTTGGCAAAAGGAGGGAGATATTGTATCTGGTTATTGAAAGCTTTGATGGGATGGGTGTTATCAGAAGTCCTTTTGGGAAGAGGGTCAAAGTCCTAGAGTTGATGGCACAGGTGAGATCGTGTATTGTTATGATTGATTGTGGTTGTAATGACCTTATTTTACAGATGTTTCATCTTTTCATGAATTCTATCAGTGAGGAACATGATAAATCTATTTAGGACTACATGAGGATCATTATGGCTTCAATTATTAATGAAGGTGATGAAATTTCCTAGCCTATCTTATCTCTATTGTTGGCTATTCTAAAGCAAGAACAGGTGACATCTACAACTTCTTATAACTTGGTTCATAGTGTTTTCAAACAATGTGAGGGTAAGCTAAGGCCCTACTTGTTTGATGAGGAGCAAGTGGAAGAAAAGGGGTTCAAATTTGAAGTGGTAGGTGATGAGAATGCCATACTTCATGGTGATAGTTTCACAAAGTTTCAAGATGATGCCTTGGATGTACATGCATCTATTCTGGAAGAGGAAGTGTGCTATGATGTTGTCAAAATAACAGCCTCTAATATTCCATTTGAGCCATCCTATGAGGTTCATAACAGTAATACATTTGATGACAATGTGTGCAATGTTGATGGCACACTTGATGATGTTTTCCAATCAGTTAATGGTGGTGATTCAACATCTTATCATAGTGCTGATTACAAATCAGAAATTTTTTGTGGAAATGATATGTTTCAAAGGTCTCATCATTTGGCAGGACAATCGAAGGTGAATGAAGGTATGATTGCTACAGCCATAGAATACTTTGATGTTGCTTAGTAGTTGATGGCAAACTATTTTTGGAGGACTCCGAGGACACAAGAGTACTTCGATGGTGAACTTTCCCTTGCAAAGTTTTAGGCACTCAAAGATGCATTGGAGGTAATGAAAACAATTACCTACAGCTACTATCAGATAGAGATCATCTTCTCATGCTTGATGGGATTTATTATGATGCACTAAAAGGGAAAGAAGAGGAGGTTGATGAGCTCACTCATGAGTTTGAGGTCACCATGGACTCTTTGAGGAGCACTCAAATGGCCCTTCAAGAGTCAGAGACTCGGATTGATGAGCTTACAGTGGAGTTGAGCTTAGCGTAGTCATCATCACCCGTAGCTAACATTCAGCTATCTATGGCAGCCTTTGGTGATGAGCATACATCCACAAATTGTAGGAATGTGCATATTGAGGATGTGGAAACATCCATTTCATTTATAGGTGCAGGTGACACCAATGGGATGAGTGCATTGGATGAGCATAATAGGGAACAGTATGTTGCAGCAGGTGTTCCTGAAGATGAACCCATTTCAGGTGATGCAGAGAATGTTATTGGCAGGTCTTGTGATGATCGATCACAACGTTGTCCCATCTTCTTTATAGGAGGAATGCAAGGTGTCATCTCTTGGGGAAATTGGTTTCCATGCTAATATGTCTCTCTCTCCTGGAAACAAATCAGAAATTTCATTTTATGCAGCTGATTGTGATTGACAACCTAATGAGTCACAAGGATGGAAGGATCAGCTGAAGGTCACTAGAGATAAGGTTGATCAAACCCTATCTCGCTTTGATTGCACACATATGTTTGTCAAATACCTCCTTTGGTCAGTGGAATTTGACGAGAGATGGTATGGGGTCTCAATTAGAACTTCTCTTCAAAGCTTGTGGACTATCAGGCACGCTTTGGAGGAAATAAAATTAGACTACCTCCATTTGCTTTCAAATAGATACCTTGCCATTAGAGTTGCAGAAAAGGTTTATAGAGTTGTTGCAAGGTTTGTCCGACATGATTTGTGCTACGAGTCATCTTTTAGTGGTAGCAATGATATATGGAATCCATGTGACTATACTGGCATTCCATTGACGCAGGCAGGTGAGTTTCATCTCGATTGTGTGGTGAGGTGTGCTCACCATTTTTCTTTCAGCCCAGTCACATTTGATTTGACTATGATGCAGAAGACACGAAAGTGTGAGTTGGACAATTGGTATGAGGTGTTTCCTTTTGTGGATGAAGCGGACAAATTTTGCAAGTGTTCTAAGTTGCTTCTACAAGGTAATTATGCTAGTGGGATACATGTTACAAGAGAAGATTATGAGCAATTTGGTATTCCTGGTGTAGTTAGGATGGTGCAATAGGAGCCATCAAGTGACAGGAAGGACAAATTTCAAATTTGTCCATGGGATCCAGGTGGAGTAAACCTGTGGAGGGTTTTGATACTTAGAGATGATTATAGTGTGTTGCTTCACCATCTTCAACTTGGTGGAGATTATATCAGAGTTGCGCAGGGGAGGTCAACAGGTGATGAGTATGACAGACTTCCAAGTGGGTTGCGGGCTTTGCAATTTTCCATGCTTGGTAGTATGCTTCTTCCGCAGACAGTGATTGACAAGGCTGTTGAGTTTAGTTCTACTTTCCTCCAATGGTTGCAGTGGAGGTGGGGTAGAGCATTGTATCGATTGGTTTGGGATACTGGCATTTAGGATGGGCCTGGTTGTTCCGATGCGGATTGGTTGGGGACAAGCAATCTTGGGGAGGGCGGACTATAATGTCCCCTTTTTTTTGGGATCAGTATCCTTGCAGTGGTTAGCCTATTATCTGGTTCCCATAGGCTAACAAGATGTTCAGGGGACCCCTTTGAAGGTGTTCAATGGTTCCTCAGTTGGTTTTCAGAGGTTTATCTCAGTTTTCTCCTGCTCAGTGATTCAATGATTTGGTGGTGGACCTTCTAGAGGTCGTTCTGGTTGATTTCTCCCACACTTACTATTTATAGTAAGTCACTTGGCCATATCGCCTATACTTACTATTTATAGTAAGTCTTATCTGGATCAGTCGTCATTAGGCCTACTTCCAGAAAATATGATCAGATCATTACTTGAGCTAGTGTGGGGTGATTTATTAAGGATTAATGGTTTATTATATTATTAAAGTTATTTGACTTTAATAATATTAATATTTAATGATGACTTACTAAAAAGGTGATATAAGGGGTTGGATGGAAATTAATAAAGTATTATGTTTAATGATGCTTTATTAATTATTATTTAAAAAGCCAAATGTATTAAAGCATCGAAAGCAAATACTATTATTTTATTAATTTGGGCCAAGTGGGGATTTGGAGTATAAAAGCAAAAAGCATTGGCTTTTTCATCATCGTTGTTATTTTATAAAAACTTGTGCAAATTGGAGAACTGAGCAAGGGTTTGCTGGTTTGAAGATTCAGGCTTTCTTGAGGACGAAATCCCTCAGAGAGAACAATGTCTACAAGTGTGGAAGATCACCCAAGGGCATTCTGAGAGATAATCTTATTCAAAGGTTATCACAGAGCTTCATCAATTTCCTGGAGATCATCCTTCAGAGTTTTACAGAGCTTTCAAGATTAGAAGTTGTCATCTAGGGGTGGGATATTTCAGAGAAAGAAGCATTGTAATTGGATCATAAACATTAGACATAGGGGGAATAATATTTTCCAATAGTAGACAAAACTGAAGCAAAGTAATGGATAGAGAGAAAATGTCATGAATATTTAAAAGTAATTGTTAAAGCTAAGGTGCACTAGAGAATAAAAGGAACAAAAATGGAAAATGAGAATCAAATGGCTCTCTTGAAACTTTGATAGGTGTTTAGATAAGGTTGAGTATTAAAAAAAAATAGTGAAACATAAAATGCAAATCAAGTTTGAGATGAATAGGGCTAATTAGTCAAACCGAGGAGCCTCGAAATTGATATGGTAAACCCAAAACAAAGAGTAAGGAAAAAAATTAGAAAAAGTTTGGGAGAGCAGAGGTTTGAACTGGTACTTTGGATAGCTGACTTTTCTTAGATAACTTCTAGAACAGAAAAAAGTTCTAAAACCCAAAGTTGACTTGAAAACAAGTATGAAAATTAACCATAGTGAGTGGCTACCTCCTTGTGCTTTGCAACCTCTGCAATGCAACATAATGGGAATGCTACAAACACTTGATGGTGTAGGCATTTTCATTTGCAGCCCCAGCTTTTCTGTCAAGTGCTTTACCTTTTATTACTAGTCCATGTGAGAAATGATTAAGAGAAAGGTATATGGCATGACTGTCATGTAAGCAGTTCAGGCTAGGTACAAGTTCTGGATGTCTTCTGACATATACATGCCCCTCAGTTGTGCTCTCTAGTCTACAGTAACTCCTTAAGTATTTTCCCTAGAGAAATGATAAAGAGAAAGGTATATTGCATGATTGTAAATGCAGACAAAATTGACTCAAGATCAATGTGACACCTTCTAGGAGGGATGTAAACCATGACATGTATCAACAATAAGTTAGGTAATCGAAGATGCTTTCCAAGTAAGCCACAAATAACAACCACCAGGAAGAGGCAGGAACACAAATTTTGTATAGGTCTGATTTTTCTGTGAAGAGTTAAATGTAGAGGCAAGCTGGCAGGAAGTTTCGAATTGCCAGAACCTTGGGAAAATTTTGGATGCAAATTTCATGGTTTGGTGGGAATAAGCAATGCAAGTTCCACTTTAATTATCAGTGACCAACAAATTAAGGCTTCTAAGGGAACAAGGAAGAATCAAGTAGTCAAAATATAATATGTTCCTGATATCTGAAAAGTAAATCCATTGCAAACAGTAAAATCAGTGAAAGCAAAAATTACCTAACAAAAGCTGAATGATTTGAATACACATTTCTCCGTAAGTCTTCAGTCGATGCTTTCTTCAGGTCCAATAGCTCTAGGCAAAGATGTCGTATTCCCTGCAGATATATAGATGCCTATCACATTATCACCAAAGATGATAATAATTTTGCATTGTATTGATGTTACTTGAACCTAAATTCAATAAAAGATTTGTATTGTCTCAATAGTTATTGTGAACCATGAAATACATAAGCACTTGAAAAAAGAGTATAGCAGAACTTAATAAAAAACAAAGTATTCCCAGCATTGTCTTTCTGAAATAAAAATCACTACATGCTTCAACATCTCTGCTAAGATGCATAACCTCAAATATACAATGCAAACAACCCATTTATAGAGTTAACAATCTGAATGGAATTGGAGACATTACTAGGATACCCTGCTTCTGCATGTATACCAAACAATAATGAGTTTTCCAAAATGCAACGAAATTCAGCACAATCCTTTTTAGTAAGAGGATTGGCAAGGCCTCATTTACTCCCTAACTTGGTCAGAGGTTAATCTTTAAGAATACAAAATTGACATAATATAAAAAGTGAAAAGTGAAAAAGTCCTCCCCTGTTCGATCATTAACCTAAAAGGAACATATGAACCACCTTTATCTTTACTAAAATTCTCCAAATTACAAGGAATATTCATACGGGAAATGCCAAATGAGAGATTTATGACTCTAAAGAAAGATTGATTTATTATCTTGGAACACCATTGACTACATGGTTTCAACGGGAACTTACCAAAAAATAACAATTTAGCAATATATATTATATTCTTCTTTTCAACCTAGTTAATTGGAAGGATTATACATATTCATCACATTCAAACAACTAGCATTCTCTAAGAGGAAATAAAATTTAAGATGTTGACAAGAGGTTATTTCTTTTTATTCACTTTACATTTCATTCAAATATTGTACCCATTGGTTTCAACCTCATGACCAAGCTTGAGAGTAAACCAGACCTTTCCAAATCCAGCTACATGAAGCAAACTTGCTCATTTTGGCTTCCCCTGGCCATAGCTCCATATAAATATAGGCCATGTATATGTATATATTTGTTCTCGTTAATGACAAGAAAAAGAGGTTTTAGGAGTCCCATGCAACGGGCTTAAATCAAAAAAAAAAGACTAAGCAAGGTATATTAAAGACTGATTGCTGGAATGTTGTTCTAAAGCAAACATACCTTTGTGTCTGCTACATTTATTTAAGGAGAACAAATATGGTCTTCTGGAGAATTAAGGAGCAGTAATGTGGTGCTGTGCAAATGATAGGGCAGAAGTGTGGTGCCATGCTAAATTTAAGGTTGTACATATGTTAGAGGGAAACTAGAGAAACGTGCTAAAGTAGTAGTTAGCACATAGTAATAATAACCTTTTACCAGGCGCTGAGATTATTTGCAGCCCCCTCTTTACTAGCTATTCCCGTGGAAGGGGCCAAGGTTCTTATTTTCAATCTAGATCGCCCCATAAAAATTCTAGAGCCTGCTTGTTAGAAAGAAAAGTAACAATCTTCACCAAAATAATTGGAGCACCCATATTTTGGGGGACAAATGTCTAGCTGGTTTAATGGAATAGGAACTAGAAGTTTCTAGCCTAGTGGTCTTGTGGAGGGAAGTTACTGGATTTCTCTAAGAGATAATGCTGAGAGAATTAGAATTTAGAAGATTTTAGGAAAAATATTTC
The DNA here is from genome assembly GCA_007258455.2 of Sequoia sempervirens. NCBI lineage: Eukaryota > Viridiplantae > Streptophyta > Pinopsida > Cupressales > Cupressaceae > Sequoia > Sequoia sempervirens. Next base: position 167,198 of record VDFB02323287.1, on the reverse strand, counting down.
TCCTTCCATTTTTTCCAAAAAAAATGAATCGTTTGTAATAAGTTATTATTAAGAGAAACTAGACACAAACATACTGCTACTTAGCAATAAATATCCTAACAATGTGATGAGACCCAACAAGTCTCAGCCAGGACTGATGGATCTGCATCTCTATCTAAGACTAGCAAACTTGATTGAGTCTGATAGTGGAGATTGGTGGGTCTTGTTGTGACCTTTTCACACATCGCCCCATCGCTGATGGGGACCCCCAGTTGCCTGCTAGTTTTTAGGGTTCTATCTCCTTGCAACGGTTATGAGATCACTTTGCTAAGAGTTTCAAGTCAGTTTGCCGAGAGTCACCCGAGCCAAGTCAGTAATTCATGCTTGAATCAATGCGTAGACGTCATGGAAGCGCTCAGAAGGCCCAAGAGACGAAGATCGACTGTAAATTCGGCCAATTCTGAGACTTCCTATTTTTTAGGAAAAGTTGCTTTTTCGATTTTTCATTTTTGGCATTTTTGGACCAAACAACGTTCCCTATTTTTTAGGATTGCTTTTTCTATTTTTAGAAAGTTTCTATTTTTGGAAAGTTTCTATTTTAAGAAGGGTCCCGAGTTCTGAAAACGCACTCAGAAGTTCGAAAAACTCAATAGAACTCTCAGAAAATCGAAATGAAAATTTGAAAAAATTTCGAAAAATCTGGAAAAAACAAGTAAAAAAAAAAGCATGAAAATCAGACCAAAAACGTTCAAAAATCTGGAAAAATCAGTCAAAACCAGTTCGAAATTAATCAGATCTGATGTTGAAATCATGAAAAATCAGCTCTTAAATGGTGAAGTTTGTGAGAAATCTGTTCAAATCTGGAGAATTCGCCATGGAAGAAAGAAGAAGGAAGGTGTATGAAGGCCTGGAAGGTCATGGGGTTCGCCCAGCAGCACTAAGGAAGCATGTCCAAGCACTTAAGATGCACATCCTTGAGACTTCTAAAGTCCGCCCTTGAATATCCTGACACCTTCTAAAGTCCGCCATCCTTGTCCATGCATCTTATGAAGTCCGCCATATGCCAAAGGGACGTCCAAAAAGGTCATGAAGTCCGCCCATGCACATCCTATAAGCCTTCAAGGTCCACCATCTGCCAAGAGGGATATCCTAATACCATCTAAAGTCCGCCATCTCCAAAGAGGGATATCCTATAGGTCTCCAAAGTCCGCCATATTCAAAGAGGGATATCCCAAAGAGGCTTGAAGTCCGCCATCCCTGTCCTTGACCCCTTGAAAGTCTGCCTTGAGCTTGAAGACTTGTCCAAGGAAGCTCTAAAGTCCGCCCTTGAAAGGTGGGACTTGGCTGAAGGCTATTCAAAGTCCGCCTAAGCATATAAAATGAAGGAAAATCAAAATTTTGCTAAGTGTTGAGGCCCAGCCAAAGGAAATTTCGAAATTTTGCCTAAGAGTAAGAGCTTAAAGGGGTGGAAAAATGGTTTTTTTTTGGCTAAGTGTTGTGATATTTCCAAAGGAACAAATGCTAGAAAAGAGGGACATCCAAGAGGTTCGTCCAAAAGACCTATGAAGTCCGCCATACACTTGGAGGAGGTTAGCAAGGTGCTAAAGACGTCCATGATACTTGTCCAAGAAGCTAAGAAAGTCCGCCTAAGCAGATGAAGGGATAAAGGAATGATTTTTGGCTAAGTGTTAATGCCAAGTCCAAGAAAAGTTTGAATATTTGCCTAAGTATAGAGGCTAAAAGATGAAGAAAATGAAGATTTTGGCCAAGAATCATGACGTTCGCAAGAGGTCAAGTGCCAAGCTTGAAGGAGCACATGCTAGAGAAGATCGGGATTTGGCAGAGAACTAAACGGAATGTGCCTAACACAAAGGTAGAAAAGAGATAAAATTTGCCTAAGTATGGAAAATGTTAAAAAATTGCCAACTTCGACCGAAGAAAAATGCACAAGGCAAAGAGAAAGGAAGGATCGTCCTTGGCCAGAAGGAGGAAGAATATGTCAGACATCAAGGAAATTCGCCCAACGAAGACATTCGGACAAGGATTTTGCCTAGAAAAATTCGACTGAGCAAGGGAAAATTTGACTTTGGCAGAACAAAATAAACTTAAAATCTCGCCTCGGCAAAGAAAAATAGGGATCTGGCAATGAAATTTTCGACGGAATGGCTTAAGATTTGGTTTGGCTAGACGGAATTGAGGATGAAATTGGAAAATACACTCTTAGCCAAGAAAATTGGAAGAAAAATCGAAATAGCCATGGGTCCAAAACGAACGGGTTGGAATTAATTAAAATATTTTTAATATTTTAATAATTAATTTTCAACTATTTGGAAATTAAAAATGCCTTGGACAAAATCAAATTTGCCAGACGAGAATTGGAAGAAAATAAAGTACGCCAAGCAGAGATAAAATCCGACAAGAAAAATTAAATTCGCCATGAATTTAATTAAAATATTTAATGTTTATTCAAAAATTCGAAAAATCAAAGATAAACATTAAATAAAAAATCAAATTTTTGAAGATCAGTGGGATTTGCTTGGATAAGCTCGAGACTGATCCTTGTCGGAAAATAAAAGGAAAGTTGCCTGTTTGGATAAATGAAAACAAATCGAGATCGAGAAAGAATATGGCAGTTGCTAAATCGAATTCAATCCTTCAGCATTATAATGAGTTTCAGCAACTCATTTTTCACACACAGCTGAAGAGAAATTTATTCTTTCTCGAAATTATCAGGCAATTGATTCATCGATAAGAAAAGTCGAATTTTCCCAGAGAGAGAAGCAGTGTTATGCTGAGGAATTTTTCGCGGGAAAAGGAAAGAGATTTATTCAAAGCTGAATTCTCCTTGAAGAGGGACGCACTTTTCAAAAAAATCAGATTTTTAAATCTGATTTGCATTTAACGGTCCTTCGCTGAGGTTTGGTGATTGGTCAATTAAATTTGCTATCTTTTTATGTACTTTCATCTTGACGAGGTTCTGACAGGATTTTCAACTCCATTCAAGTCACTTTCAGCTTGCTTTTTCGCAATATTTTTAATTATTTAAACAGCTGAAAGTCAATTTTCGAATCCAAGGCACGAGATTTAATTATTTAAAAAAAAAGTCTTTGTACTAATGTTAATTTTATGACTGCAGGTTGACGGACACGGCAGGCGGATTGTCAAAGAAACTGAAAATGAAGTTCGCCAACAAGGGTGCCCAGAAGGAGACCAAGGTCATCTCAAAGTGGAAGAATGTCATGGACACTGATCTCGGACACGTTGATTTCGATGAATTCAAGAAAAGAGTGTATGGTCAGAAAGGACTCCCTACAGCAATAGCCAGACGGATGGTCAGAAACGGGATATTCCAAGCTGCTGGATTCCCACCGGCAATGGATTGTGCAGAGTTAATGGTGGAATGTGCTCGCCATTATGATGCCCAGAAGAGACAGATTATCGCCCCTGACGGAAGAGTCTTGGCACACTTGGGAGAGGTGTCAATTCAGGAGACCTTCGGCATCCCAGAGCATTCAAGACGGTCTATAAGACCAAGGAAGAAGCTAAAAGGTTATATGACAGTCAGCCAGATCTGTGTGCCACAACAGTCAACAAGGTTTGGATGGACAAGCCAAAGCCATCAATCAAGAAGTTGCCCAAGAGGCCTCGCCGCACGGACTTCAAGGAAGATTTTGGGGATATTGTGCTGATGCTGAACAGAATAGCTGGCAACCCGCAGGGCGCCTTCTTCGAGAGTTGGATGTATTATTTTATAGACGAGGTCACCTCTGGAGTCAAAATGTTCAATTGGTCACGGATGATAAGTGACAACCTCCATGAGCAGCTGATCAACCTTGAAGAGACTAAGTCTTTTCACATGAGTTCATATGTGGTATACCTGTTGGCCAGGTCATACAAATATCCAGGGTTGATCTGCAAGGGCAGAATTGGCAATGGGGAGAACGAGCTTAGGCCTTACGACTGCTATCCTCAGCTCCAGTTGAAGGAGAAGACTCACTTCAGGAGGGTACATGATGCATTCCTAATGCACATTACCAGAAAGCTTCAAGGAGGAGTGCACCAAAGGCTGAGCCATGAAGCAAAAAGTCTTATCAGCAAATATGGGTCTTGGTTCATCCAGTTCCCTAAATTTACATATATCAGGATCCAGGGATTTACTGGAAATCCCTATAAATTGCCTATCTATCCGACTAATCGGATGATATTGCTTGAGGTTTTGAGACAATTAGAAGAGTACCAGAATATTCAGAGGCCGACCAAGAAGGCGTCCGTCACATTCCCATTCTTCATCGGGAACATGCTAGAGTATTGTCCATCAGCACAGGCAGCTGAAAGTGCAAGATTGGAGATCCAGTGGTATCCTTTCACGGCTTACAAGTCCAGGGTCAACTATGACCCACATCACAACATCCGGACAGTGGAAGGAAGGAAGTACAAGCACAGACAGGAATTGGAGGATTTCTGGGCAAATGCAGCCGATGAGTATGAGGTCAGGCGGAAAATGTGGTCCAGAATGTCCTTGGATTTCATGAGAACAATCGAGTTTTGCCGAGTGCCTGATCAGCTTCAAGATGATGGAAACCACATCCAGCCACGCTTTGAGGAAAGCCGACCTCTCCCTCCAGTGAAATGGTCAGAACCGGAGCACGCAGACCTAGCCACCCTAATGAGGCCAGTAACTAAGTATTCCCAGTGGTGGGTTGATTGTCACACCCAAGAACTGAGACAAAAAGGAATCACGCTCACATATGACCTGTTGAGCGAATCAGAGTCATATTCTTCTAATGCTGGTGCATCCCATCAAGACTTGGTCGGGATTGGAGAGAAAAGAAAAGAAATAATGCCAAGTGCTGAGCCTGTTTCCAAGAGGCATAAGGGAGAACCTTCTCGGTCGGCAGTATCCAGGAACATTGACAGTTTGTGGCCAATATAGACGACTCCTTGGTGGAAATGCTTGAACCTCTTGCAGCTCAGGAAGTAAATGATGAGCCTATTCAACTAGATGATGAAGAGCCTGCGTCACCAACAGGCACAGAAATTTTAGGTTCAGACAATGATGTAGAAGCTCGGAACAATGACTTCGAGGAGGGAATGATTTCCGCTCTCAGGGAAGTTATGGATGCTCCGAATGAAGAGGAAGTTCAAGTAGAGGATGGCATTGAACAGTCGACAATTCCAAACTGGCTGTTAGAAAGAATGAAGATTCAGGTGCCTGCAGAGGCTCAACAAGAAGAAGAGGATGATACTGCCAATTTCTTGGCAAGATTAGAGCAGGTTGCAGTCAAGAAGCCCGCCAAGAAATTCTCCACCATTCGGAGGAACGAGGCAGGCGACCGTTCCGTGCACATTGCAGTGCCTACAGTGGACAAGCCACAGGACGAGATCACTCCGCAGGAGTATGCTATAACCACTGTTGACCTTGGCCCGACCTCAAAAGGTCAAGAAGTAGAGGAGTTGGATAATTTTGTCTCGACTATCAAAGCGAGACTGGAGAAGGAAGTGGCCAAGAAGGAGTATAAGAAGGAGGTCGAACGTCTCAAGGAATATATCCAGCATTTGACCCAGCCACTTGATCAGGGCAATGCGACTGTTCCTCCTCTCCTCAATTCATCACAGGAGATGACTAGGGATGTCGAGCACGGAATGGTGACAGCCAGGGAAGCTCAAGACTGGATAGCAAGTGAAGGCACGGAGGCGGCCTTGTTCATGGAAAAGTTGGCACTGGCCTATGGACGAACCTCTTCATTTCTTTCCAGATTGATGGACATGGCAGAGGCGTGGGAAGGTATCCCGGACATGCAGGAAAGGCTTATTCCAAGCCTTAGAATTTTGAAGAGTACTCCGAGAGAGGAGTTAGTTGATAAAAGGGTGATTGCTGCAGGGGCAGCATATGATTTTCATCACTGGTTTTGGGCAGTGACAATACGAGAGGAAGTCTTGGAGAAGGCAAAAGTCGATGGGCTTGGAATTGAAGAACAGGTCAGAAGGATCCAGGAGAAGATTTACATGACAACTACAGAGGTGTTCGACCGTGAGATCATCCGGGAGAACGACATGCAATTTGGAGAAATTGAAGCATAAAGTTCAAGAAACTTTCTTCTCGACCACTGGATTCTTGAGACAGGACTTTGCGAGAGTGGCAAGACTCTCATCCATTCGAAAGGATTTTGAGAAGCAGGAGGCAGATTGGGAAGGTACTTTTGCTAAATGTGCTGAGAAGTTGGACGGACTTGAATTCCGGATCAGCATGTTGCCACCTGTCACGATGGAGGAGGTCATTGCCGTAGTGTCCAGATTCGCCAAGCACAATGCTACTCAGATGGATAAGGACGCCTCTCCTAGATTATAGCTGGAACTGCCACTTTTCTGATTGATTTCTAGTTGATAACTCTTGTTATTTTGGGAAACCCTAATTAGGGTTTGGTTGTAATAATCTTGGCCGTTAATCTTGTTTTAATCTCGGCCCTTCATTTCATTTTTGAGGCTCTATATAAACTAGTGCTCTCTCATTTTCATTTGTGTGGAGACAGATTATGTAAATTGTCGCATTGAGACTATTTTGAATGATAAAAGCTCTTGAGCATGATTTGCCTTGAATAACTTCTTATTGTTGAATAGTAAGCGAGGTTGCATATTATCTTCCGCCATAGATTAGAATTAAAGTTAGATTAAGTAGAATTTGCTTTGAAAGTTGTTAATTGAATGAGAGATTGATCGCATTGACTCAATGGTGAAGTGTAGCTCATACTTTTTTCGAATGGATGATTTGCATTCGATTTGTAAAGTTAGCCTGAGCTCTTAATCGTGGAAGCTTAACTTCAGCCTCATTCGAGGTTTGAAAATTATTCTCACAAACCCCTTGAAGATTGCACCCATTTTGCGTATGTTGTCCAACAGGAGGCGAAACAAAGTGTGGTTTATTTCTCTTCACCGAGTCCTTATTGTCTCTTGAGTTCTTAGGCTTAGACTAGATTCTCCTAAACCCTATCCTTTTGCCATTTTTTTGAGATCCACAATTGAAAGTCCTAATTGAAAGCCTTCAACGATAAATTTCCTAAGTCCTGAACTTGCAAAGATTTCACGTAAGTCCCCTTGTTCATTACCAGCAAATCACAACGGCCATTGAGCTTATCCACACGTCGAGACCCGACTAAAGAAACCTTGGAATCGCCATATGATCTTCTTGCAATCTTAGCATACGCGGTGGTTTTTCAAGAGAGGATAGAGTGTCTTTGGGCATTTTATTCTGATGTTTGGTGTGTCATAAAACACGCATCAACAGGTCTCTTGCAAGTCCTGGCTGTTAGACTCGAGCCATTTTGGAAAAGAAAATCAACTCAAATTTTCAAAAAAACATTATGGCAACGAGAAGAGCCTTCCATCCAAGTGTGAGAGAATGTAGGAATTCTCTCTTGCAAACTCGTGGATCTTGAACAGCCCCGGCCACAAGGAATCAAATTTTCCATGCATTCCCTTGGGCTCATGTCTCTTGTCCCATAACAAGACTTCATCTCCAATTTCGAAGTCTCGCTAATAAGCCTTCTTATCAAAAATCTTCTTCATTCACTCTTGATGCCGGGTGATTCTATCAACAACCTCCACCCTGTTGATGCGTGTTTTGTGACACACCAAACATCAGAATAAAATGCCCAAAGACACCCTACCCTCTCTTGAAAAACCACCATGTATGCTAAGATTGCGAGAAGATCATATGGCAATTCCAAGGTTCCTTATGTCAGGCCTTGACGTGTGGATAAGCTCAATGGTCGTTGCGATATGCTGGTAATACAAAGGGACTTATGCTAGGCTTGTTCAATTCACAATGAAGGTTTAGGCAATGAAGCTCTGTTGTTTGGGTCTTTCAAACAAATTGAAAAAGGAGAAAAGGGTTTAGAATTTCTAATCTACTTCCTAAGAATTCAAGAGACGGTATTGACTTGGTAAAACCAATAACCACGCTTTGCTTCGCCACGCTTAGGACAACTACACAAAGTGGGTGCAATCTTCAAGGGAGTGTGCTTATGATTTTCACGTCATGAATAACTACCATCAAATCGAACAATATTTATCTAGACAGAAGTTAAGCATCCACAAAGTAAGCTCAGGCTAACTTTACGCATTGAACGAAAATCATCCATTCAAAGAAAGTATGAGCAAAAGTTTCACCATAAATCAATACTTATCAAATCTTGCATTCGTCTAACATACATGAAATAAAATATAAACTATGATGAGGGATAAGAACCATGCCAACTCCAAAATAATAAAGGTAATCACCATCAATTCGAACAATGCATTACTTATTACTTTGGCAGTGGTAAGCAAAAATTTACTTATCTCAACATGTTTTGCAACATGCTCCCATGTCTTACAAATGAGGGATGAGCTCAATTTATAGGCTCCCCAATTACAATTCAATGGCCAAGATTGATTTAGGATCTACGGCCGAGATTACAAAATAAAACCCTAATTAGGGCTTGTCATAACTAACTCCTCCTCGACCAATGAGAAAATTACATTTGAGGACACTTGTCCTTTTTGCTAAATATGAACCAACAATAAAATAGAAAGTTGCTGCATGGTGGAGTGTCAGGTTCATTGAATCTGGACGTGCTGACTTGGAACAATGATTGGTCGAGGCGCCACTTCAGCAAGTTGGATGTCCTCCTTGGTCACTTTGTTCGTTTTTCCATGTTCTTGCCTTAGAATATCTTCCTTGCCGATGACTTTGTCCTTTGTGCTTGTTTCCTCCTTAGCTTTGATCTTGGTTTCCTTTTGAGACTTTGATTTCTTCTTCTCACCTGTATTGGAAGTCTCGCTTTGGAGCACATGTTTAGAATTGAAGTTATTAAGTCTTTCTTTCCGGATTGCTCTAAAATTCCTACAAGCGCCTTGAATTTGGAGAACTCCCCTATGCTTTTGTAGAAACCCCTGTTTCCGCTATCTTCTGAAAACTGACTGTTTTTTATTTGTTTTGTGTATTTTGGTTTTTTTGCTTGTTTTGCATGAATAATAATAAATGCAATTTTGCAAGAATTTGATATAAAATTCAAATAAAATATTACAACTCAAGAAATGATTGAATCTTCAGAAACTCTTGGCGCCAGACTATTTATTGATTAACTATACTTATTTAATTTGAGATCTGGTAACATGCAATAGAAAAATAACAACTTGATTTATTAAAAACCTGGAAGTTTGCAGCCGCCTTGAGTAATCATAAAATGGTACGGCCTTAACAATACTCCACTTTCTCCCTCCGTGAATGTTTGCAGATGATGCTGGAAGGATATGTGCCCAAGCTGAACAATCCAGAATGCCAAGAAAGAAGACGCCTTGCTCAGAATGATAAAGTACGGCCTTGTACCTGCTAGTACGGCCCTAGAAACAGCAAAGGTACGGATCTGAAAACAGCAGATAATGATTTGGTACGGTCCTTGTAAAAGATGCAAAATATTAAGTAAAGATAGGCGCCTCTGAACAACTGTCTGCCAGATGAAATACAGATCAAAACCCTGACTGATGAATACTCTGTAAATGCTCTGTGATCACTTCTGAATGAAGAAATCTCTCTGAAAGCAATAGATCAACTGTTATTTCACAGTCTCTGAATTGCAACACTGAAGATGGCTCGTTCTCCAATGCCTGTAGACAACAGAAACCCTAGGCTTCGTTCTCTGGAAGAAGACTTGCTCAAAAATTCAATAATCAACATAATGGCTCGAATCCCAATGCAAAAGCCTTATATTCTTGAAAAGTGCGACTTTTCTCAATTGGCATCATTTAAAATAAATTCGAACTTTTCCTTTTAATATTTCAATAGTCTTCAATCACATTTTTAATTATAAATTATAATTAAAAATGGCCCCTTCAATGATGGTCGACCCCCTTCAGCAATTCACTTAAGTTATAATATTAAAATATTATAACTTTATAATATAAGCTCCGAATAATTAATATTTAATTAAATCAATTAAATATTAATATCTCCCTCAAAATATGTCCGATTCACGAACCGTCTGAAGCTGGCGAATAAGGGAGTGATTCTGCACGTGACCAAATCATACTGCTAAAAATAGCAGGGGTGCTCCGCTGAGTGCCAAATACTGCTAAAAATAGCAATCCAAGCAAATGGTGTCCGAATGAGCCCGAACGAAAGCCAACTGATAAAAATCTGACAACCGAAGCCAAGCCAAGCTCCATCAAGACCCTCTATCCATCCTATCAGCCTACGAGGGTCGCATAATAGGCTAATCATCAGCTCTGAGAGATGTCAACTGGAAGGGGACATGACAGCTTTCGCCACAATGGAGGAAATTGGAACTTTCTCTGTGAAGTATTTCCCATACTTAGCCAAATTTTGGCTATTCAATTTCATTTTGTAATACCTTCACGCGGACCACTACTTAGCCAAGATTTCGGATGAACTTTGCTTGTGGATTTGTCTTCAATTTTGAATTTGGCTTGTGCTATGTAGGACAAATTCCATCCTTGGACGAGGATTTTATTCACTTCCTCTTTACTTTTCCTCTTTATTCCTCTTGTTTTCCTTCCAACACGTAGTCAATTTTCTGAATTTTTCTCCTTGGGCGGACTTTACTTTGGTCTTGCCATCCACTCTATATGCCAAAGTCGGACTTTGCATCATGCTTGCCATTGTGTTTGAAAGTTAGGACATGCCTTCTTTAAGCAAAGTTGGACTTTACTCATGTTTGGACAATCATTTCTTGGGCAAGGTCGGACTTGTTGGTGTACGTTTTATCATCCACCGAACACTTCAGAATAAAATGTCCAAAGACACTCTATCCTCTCTTGAACAAAGTCACCGCGTATGGTAAGATTGTGAGAAGATCATATGGCGACTCCAAGGTTTCTTTCGTCAGGTCATGACATGTGGATAAGCTCAATGGGTGTTGTGATTTGCTGGTAATACACAAGGGGACTTACGCTAGGCAATTTCTTACAAGTTCGGGACTTAGACGGATTTATCATTAAAGGCTTCTTCAATTGGGACTTTCAGTTTGGATCTCAAAAAAGGCAAAAAGTAAGGGTTTAGAGGATCTATTCTATGCCTAAGAATTCAAGAGACAGCAGAGATTAGGTGAAACGAATAACCACGCTTTGTTTCGCCTCCCTAGGACAACTATGCAAAGTGGGTGAAATCTTCAAAGGGTGTGATTATAATTTTCATGCCTCGAATAAGACAGAAGTTAAGCATCCACAATCACAAGCTCAGGCTAACTTTACGCATCGAATGAAAATCATCCATTTGAAGAAAGTATGAGCAATATTTCACCATTAATCTATGCGATCAAATCTTGCATTCACTTAACCAACATTCAAAGCAAAATCTATTTTAATTGTAATCTAATTCTAATCTATGGTAGAAGAAGTTATGCAACCTTGCTCACTACTTGACAATAAAAGTGGTTCAAAGAAAATCATGCATAAGAGCTTTTATTATCGGAAATAGTCTAATGCAACAATTTCATACACTGTCTCCACACAAATGAAAGTGAGAGATCACAAGTTTATATAGAGTTTTCAGAATCAAATGAAAGGCCAAGATTAAAACAACATCAACGGCCAAGATTAATACAACTCAACCCTAATTAGGGTTGCCCAAAATAACATCAATAAACAACCAGTAAACAAGCAGTGAGGTGGCAGTTGGAGCTATCCTCAAGGGAAGGCGTCCCTATCCTCCTAGGCAGCATTGTGCTTGACAAATCTGGACGCGATCGTGACGACTTCCTCCATTGTGATTGGCGGCATCATGCTTATCCTAAATTCAAGCCCGTCCAAATCCTCAACACATCTGGCGAAGGTGTTCTCCCAATCTACTTCCTGTCTCACAAAATCATCCCGGGCAGACAAGAGGTTCGCCACCTTTGTGAAATCCTGTCTTAGAATTGGTCCTGCAGTAGAGAAGAAGACTTCCTGAACCTTATGCTTTAACCTTTCCAACTGCATATCGTTCTCTCGAACAATATCTTTGTCAAACACATCTACAGCTATCATATAAATCTTCCTCTGGATTTCCTTGGCTTGCTCCTCAACTCTGAGCCCATCTGCCTTTGCCTTCTCCAGAACCTCGCTCTACATCGTTAATGCCCAAACCAATGATGAAAATCATAAGCAACTCCCACAGCAATCACCTTTCCCTCAACCAATTCTTCCTTTGGAACGCCCTTTAGTACTCTGAGGCATGGAATGAGCCTCTCCTGAATATCTGGGAGGTTGTCCCAAGTTTCCGCCATGACGGCCAGTCTAGAAAGGAATGAGGAAGTTTGTCCATAAGCAAGTGTCAATCTCTCCATGAACAAAGCTGCTTTCATGCTCTTGCTTGCTATCCATTCTTGGGCCTCCTTGGCCATGACCATCCCTTCTTCCACATCCTTGGCCATCTCCTGCGAGGAATTGAGAAGAGGAGCTACTGCATCACCCTGATTGAGTGGTTGGGTGAGATGCCGTATACTCCTTCAGACGCTCTACCTCCCTTTTGTACTCTTTCTTTTTCGCCACTTCCTTTTCCAATCTCGCCTTGATAGTTGAGACGGAGTTATCCAGTTCTTCCGCCTCCTGGCCTTTTGTTGTTGGGCCAAGGTCTATAGTGGTTATGGCGTACTCCTGGGGAGTGATCTCATCTTGTGCTTTATCACCTATTGGTACTGCGATCTGTATGGAACGGCCGCCGGCTTCTTCCCTCTAAATTGTGGAAAACTTCTTGGCAGGTTTCTTAGTAGCAACTTGTTCCAACCTCGCCAAGAAATCTGCAGTATCATCTTCTTCTTGGACCTCAACTGGTGCCTGAATTTTCATCCTCTCCTTCAGCCAATCCGGAATGGTAGGTTGCTCGATACTATCCTCCTCCTAAACGTTCCCTTCATTTGGAATATCCAAGACTCCTCTGAGGGTGAAAATCATTCCCTCTTCAAAATCATCATTTTGGACTTCCATTTCATTATCCAAACCCAGTACTTCTGTGCCTGTAGGAGATGGGGGCTCATCGTCATCCAACTGGATCGGCTCATTGTTCTTCTCCTAAACGGTAGAAGGTCTCATCATCTCAACCAAGGATTTGTCTACAGTAGCTACTAGCTTGTCAATGTTTCTAGACACCGCAGAACAAGATGGCTCCATCCTCTGTCGCTTTGGAGTAGGTTCTATGCTTGCAACTACTTCTTTCCTCTTCTCACCAATCTCAACTAAATCATCATTGTGGGATGCTCCGGCATTGGAGGAGTATGACTCCGTCTTGCTCAGCAAATCATACGTGAGAGTTATTCTTTTTGGCCTCAACTCCTGGACTTGATAGTCGACCCACCACTGAGAATACTTAATCACTGGTCTCATCAATGTATCCAAGTCTGAATGCTCGGGCTTTGACGACTTCACGGAAGGAAGAGGCCAGCTCTCATCAAAGCTTGGCTGGACAGAATTCCCGTCATCCTGCAACTGATCGGGCACCCGACAAAGTTCGGTTGCTCTTATCAAATCCACTGGCACCCTAGACCATAACCTCTTTCTGACTTCATACTCGTCAGCTGCATTTGCCCAAAAGTCCTCCAAGTCTACCATGTGTTTGTATCTTTTCCCATCCACGGTCCGAATGTGATGATGCGGGTCAAAATTGGCCCTGGACCGATAAGCTGTGAATGGGTACCATTGAATTTCTAGCCTGGCGCTCTCGGCTGCTTGTGCTGACGGACAGGACTCCAACATATTCTCAATAAAGAATGGGAAAGTAATAGCTGCCTTCTTACTTGGCTTCTGGATGTTCTAGTACTCTTCCAACTATCTCAGGACTTCCAGCAAAATCATCCGATTAGTAGGATAGATAGGGAGCTTATAAGGACTTCCAGTGAATCCCTGGATCCTAACATATGTAAACCTTGGAAACTGGATAAACCGGGATCCATACCTACTAATCAAACTCTTGGCCTCATGACTCAATCTCTGGTGAGTTCCTCGAAATATTCTCGTGATATACATGAGGAAAGCGTCATGTGCCCGCCTAAAATGAGACTTCTCCCTGAGTTGAAGTTGCGGGTAGCAGTCATAGGACTTGAACTCATTCTCACCATTGCCAACTTTGCCTTTGCATATAAGTCCTAAGTATCTGTACGTTATGGCCAACAAATAGACGACATATGAGCTCATGTGGAAAGACTTGGTCTTTTCAAAATTGACTAATTGCTCATGGAGATTGTCGCTTATCATTCAGGACCAGTTGAACATCCTCACACCGAAAGTGATTTCATCTATGAAATAATACATCCATGTCTCAAAATATGCGCCTTGTGGATTGTCGGCTATCCTATTCGGCATCAAAATGATATCTCCATAATCCTCCTTAAAGTCTGTCTGATGCAACTTCTTAGGCATCTTCTTTGTGGATGGTCTAGGCTTCTCCAGCCATGATTTATTAATATTTGTGGCACACAATTCAGATTGGCTATCATATAACCTCTTGGCGTCCTCCTTGGTCTTATAAACAGTCTGGTGATGTGTTGGGATGCCAAACGCCTCCTGGATTGCCACTTCGCCAAGGTGAGCTAGAATCCTTCCATCAGGTGCCACAATTTGTCTCTCCTGCGCATCATAATGAATAGCGCATTCTACCATCAACTCGGCACATTCCATTGCAAGCGGGAATCCAGCTACTTGGAAAATTTCGTTCCTCACCATCCGTCTGCAATTGGTGTCGGTAACCCAGCATGTCCATATACCCTCTTTTTAAACTCTACGAAGTCTACATGTCCAAGATCAGTGTCTACAGCATTTTTCCATTTTGAATTGATCTTCGACTCTCACTATACACCTTTACTAGCGAACTTCATCGGCACCTTCTTTGATGGTTCTCCTGCCGTCGTCATTAACCTGCAGTAAAAACACTAACATTAATACGGAGATTTTAAAATATAATTTATTCTCGTGCCTTGTATTCGAAAATTTTACTTTCAGCTTATTAAAATATTAAATCTCTACGAAAAAGCAAGTTGAAAGTAAACGAACTTGATTGAAATTTAGCCAGATTGAAAAAGACAGAAGGAGAATTGATGAATTTAGCCGACCAAACTTCAAACCTCAGGGAAAAACCTTCTGGCTGCAAATCAGATTCATATTTTGAGAATTCAATCAAAAATCAAATGGCAAAGTGCGCCAACTTTGCTGAGAAGTTCGACTTTCAGCCAAGAAATTCTTTTACTTATCCAAGAAATTACTTCTCAGCATAAAATTACTCTTTCCTCTGAGAAAATCGACTTTGCCTGCAGAAGAATTGATCTTGTCTCAACTTTCTTACAATTTCGAGAGATTAACTTATCTTCACCTAAGTCTGTGAAAAATGAGTTGCTGAAACTCATTATAATGCTGAAGAATTCGATTTGTTTTAGCAACTGCATCTTTTCCTCTCGATTTCGATTTGTTTTCTCCTCTTCAATCAGGCAAGTTTCCATTCTTTTTCGAAAAAACTCCATGGTAGGCTTATCCAAGAAAATCCCCTTGATTTTCCAAAATTCGATTTTTGCTAGATGTTTATCTTTTATTTTCAATATTTTGGAAAAATATTAAATGTCCAATTAAATTAACTTCGATTTTTCCAAGTTTTGATTCATAACTTTGCTCATGGATTTTCTCATTTTCCGGCGTAATTTATTTTCTTCCATGAATTTCATCCAAGATATCTCTGGCGAATTTTATTTTTGTCCGAGGCATTTTATATTTCTCAGTGTCGGAAATAAATTATCCAAAGTGTTAAAATATTTAATTTATTTCCAACCCGTTCATTTTTTGACCCATGGCTATTTTAATTTTTTTCTTGGCTAAATATTTATTTTCCAAGTTATTTCAATTTCATCTAGCCAAGTTGAATTTTCTAGCCAACAAATCCTTATTTTCCTTTGCCATGGCGAACTTCAAATTGTGCAGGCCATATTTTCTCATGCCAAAATCGAATTTTCTTCTTGCTTGGACGATTTTTCCTAGGCAAAGTATGTGTTTGGACACTTTTCCTAGGCCAATTTCCATGATAATTAGACAAATTTTCATCCCTTTTAGCCAAAGACGAACTTTCTAACCTTTCTGCCATACGTATTTACCTCTTTGCACTTAGCCAAATTTCATGAAATTTCCCCCTCTAGGCATCCATACTTAGGCAAATTTTCAATTTCTTTTCCTGATAGACCTCCAGACTTAGCCAAATTTTGAATTTTCTCTCCTCTCCTAGGCTAAGCGGACTTTACCATCTCCTTTCCATGGTGGGGCAGACTTCAAAAACTTCTTTCCATTCCCCTCTCAAGGCATGGTGGACTTTGGAGGTGTCTTGACATTTCCCCTTTCTAGCCAAGGGCAGACTTGGCTTACACTTGGACATCCCTCATTTCTCTCCACTTGGGCGGACTTCACACTCTTTATATGCTTGGGCGGACTTCCTTGCCTCCTTGCCATGCTGGGGCGGACTTCAAGATGTCCTTGCCATTGCCTCATCCAAGGCATGGCAGACTTTGGAGGTGTCTTGCCATTTTATGACAGACTTCAAGAATTTCTCGCCATCCTCATCTCCATGGCAAGGGTGGACTTGCCAGTGCCTTAGCCATTTTCATTGCCATTTTCTCCTCCATGGGCGAATTTCATGGTCCAGACTTAGGCGAATTTCTCCATGGACTTTATGCTTTTGGGTTGATTTTTGGGTGATTTTCTCATGATTTTCAACTGATTTTTCCAGATTTTTATCTTGCTTTTCTTGATTTTTGCTTGATTTTTATTTGATTTTTTTATTTTTACCTTGATTTTTCAATGATTTTTCGATTTTTTGGCTGATTTTTGGTTCTAAAAATGGAAACGTTGACTTGTTGACCAGGGTTGACTTTCTAAAAATAGAAAAAGAAAAATCCCTAAAAAATAGGGAACCCAGTTTGGTCCAAAAATGCCAAAAATGAAAAAAGGAAAAAGCAAAAAAGCAGATTCCCTAAAAAGTAGGAAGTGTCAGAATTGGCCCAAAGGACAGGCGATCCTCGTCTCCTGGGCCTTCTAAGCCCTTCCATGACGTTTATGCACTGATTCAGGCATGCATTCTCAACTTGGCTCGGATGACTCTCAAAAGATTGGCTTGAAACTCTCAAACCAGTGACCTCAAAAAAACCGTTGCGCAAAGACGAAACCCTAAAAAACTAGCAAACTACTAGGGGTCCCCATTTGCAATGGGGCGATGTGTGAAAAGGTCACAATAGGACTTTCCATTGGTTTGGATGGACGTCTTTCTTTCTAGCCAAGTCAGACTTTATTCATCTTATGCCAAGGCAAACTTTGCTAACACTTAAACATTTTTCTCCCTTGGCCAAAGTCGGACTTTGAAGTGGTTTGGACATCCTTCCCTTGGGAAAAGTCAGACTTTGAGCTGCTTTGGACATTCTTTCCTTAGGCAAAGTCGGACTTTATCATGCTTGTGCCATTCCTCAGTTGAGCAAAGTCCGACTTTGTCAATTGTCTGCCATTGTGCAAGGCGGACTTTGCCTTGTCTTTGCCACTTTCCCTTAGCGCCAAGGTCGGACTTTCCTCTTGTCTTGCCATCTCCACGGCGGACTTGGAGCTTGTCTTGACATTTTTCTCTCCATGCCTGGGCGGACTTCTTGATGCTCAAGACATTTCTTGGTGGACTTGTCTTCATCCTTGCCATTTCCTATCCTACTTCCTCCAAGCGGACTTCATCTGTGGTTGACATTGAGTATGGCAGACTTCATGGATGTTTTGACATTGCTTTTCCTTGAGTATGGCGGACTTCATGATGATTATTCCATGAATTTCTTGCTGCCAATCTTGTCTACTTCTGGATCACCAAGCCCTTGCCATGTGATTTTCCTTGATTTTTCATGATTTTCTTAATTTTTACTTGATTTTCCATGATTTTTACTTTTGGTGGCCTTAATTTTTTATTCTAAAAATGGAAATGTTGACTCCATGACCCAGGTTGACTTTCCAAAAATAGAAAAAACAAAATCCCTAAAAAATAGGAGTCTCGGATTGGTCCAAAAATGCCAAAAATGAGAAAAGCAAAAAAGCAAAAATCCCTAAAAAATAGTAAGTGTCAAAATTGACTAAAAGCAATGGCAATCCTCGTCCTCCAGACCTTCGAAGCACTTTGACGATGTGTATGCACTGTTCCAAGCTTGGATTCTCAACTTGGCTCGGATGACTCTTCAAAACTTTAACTCTCATTGTAAAAGAAACATGGTAATTAGCAGTTGCTATGCCAAGGCAAAAAACCCAAAAAGCAAAAACAAAGGGTCCCCATTTGCAATGGGGCGATGTGTGAAAAGGTCACAACACACCCTTTCTTCCTCCAGCTTCATCAAGTACAAGACGCGCTTCTCAATTGGATCTTTGAACTCACCATCTTCCACTGCGGATGCCAACTGCAAAGCGGACAACTCCAGTGTAATAGGTACCAATGGCTCTTTTGGGAGTAATTTTGTCGGCCCAAAGAGCGTCATAGAGTCTTTTATGCCAAGTTCATTGATTAGAATCAACTAACTTGCGTATGATTGTGATGATATTCTTGTTTGATGACTCAGTTTGTCCATTACCTTGAGGGTAATAATCTGATGAGTGTGACAAAGTGATGCCATGATCAAAACAAAATTCTAGTAGCTCCTTAGATGAGAAACTTGTTGCATTGTCTATCACAATTTTGTGTGGTACCCCGAAGCGCGAAATAATATTCTCCTTCAAAAAGTCGCACACAACTTCTAAGGTATCCCACTTGGTTGGAATAGCCTCAACCCACTTCGTGAAATAATCTGTAGCTATAAGGACGTGGGTTGATAGGACCTACAAAGTCTAATCCCCATTACTAAAATGGAGCATCAATGACAACTAGCCTGAGTGGAATGGCTGCCAACTTAAGTTTTCCAACAAACTGCTGACACATCTGACATCTGTGCACCCAATCATATGCGTCGCGAAACATTTTCGGCCAGAAAAAACTGTGCTCGCAGGATTTTGAATGTTGTAACCCTTGATGAAAAGTGGCCATCGCATGCTTTGCTGTGAAATGCTTCCAACAAACACCGTTGTTGGTCCTTGTTGACGCACAACAAAAATATTCCATCAAGCCCTTGCTTGTATAGAACGGTATTCATAAGCACATAACTCTGGGCTTTCAACTTCAATGTTCTCTTCTGCTGTTTGTCCATGTGATTTGGACATTCACCATAAGTTAAAACGTACCATATTTCAACATACCATTCATCTACAGAATCAACAAGTAGGACCATGGGAAGATCCTCTTTAATTTTAGGTTCGGGTTCACCATCGACCTGGTGCTTTTGATCACCATCTTCTACTATCAACTAACAAAGACCTCTCCCGCAAACAAGTTTTGTCGACTTGATCTCTAGGTCATACTCTTGAACCTTTGTGATCCAGTTACCTCTCTTCGTGCACATTACCTGTTGAGTTAACACAATTTTAACCACTGGATCAGTGACATATATTGTTGTGTGGGAGTTCAAGATATAAAATCTGAAATTCTTCACAGCTCTAACAACTACATATGCGTTCTTCTCAATCTAAGAATACCGAGACTCACTGTCCTTGAAACTACTGCCCATGAAAGCAATTGGAGACTCAGTTTCTTCATTCAATTTATGTGTCAATATGGCAGATATAGAGTGTTATGATGCATAACAATAAAGGATAAACTCCTTATCAATATCAGGACAAACCAGCACTGGCTCTTGGCTGATGGCTTCTTTTATCTTGACGAACGCCTTCTTAGCTAATGGCTTCTTTTATCTTGACAAACGCCTTCTTACCTTCTTCAATCCACTTGAAGGCAGACATTTTGTTCATCATAAAGGATATATCTTTTGTCAACTATGAGAAGTCCGGCACAAAACTTCGTATGAAATTCACTTTACCAAAGAAGGAGTGTACCCCAGTATTGCTTGTTGGAAGAGACAGATTTCTGATGGAATCAACCCAACAAGGGTCAATCCAAGTTCCGTCCTTGGAGACGATGTGGTCAAGCAGCTTACCCTCTATCACCGCAAAGATGGACTTTTTAGGATTCAAGGAAATCTTATGATACCTGCATCTTTCAAACACTTTCACTAAGTGTGAAAAATGATCTCCCCGCTTCTTTGAGAAAGCGGTGAGGTCATCAAGATAGACAACAATTAATTTGTTCTTCAAATCTCCAAATGTTAAATCCATGGCTCTTTGAAATGTAGCACCGACGTTGATAAGGCCAAAGGGCATCCTTTCATAGGCAAACATACCCCACAGGGTAGTGAATGCCATTTTGAATTGATCTTCTTTTGCCACTGCAATCTGATTGTATCCAAAAAAACTATCAAGTAACGACAGCATCTCCGAACCGGTGACTGTCTACAAGGTATGTTCCATGATTGGCAAGGGATAGTTATCCTTGAGAGATAATTTGTTTAAGTTCCTGAAATCCACACAAATTCAAATTTCTCCATTCTTTTTACGCATAGGAACTATGTTTGACACCCAAGTGGAATGATGAATTGGAAAAATGATGTTTGCATCCACCATCTTCTAAATTTCCGCATAGATTGTATCTTGAATTCATGGATTATAGTGTCATTGCTTCTACCTGAAGGGCTTGGCATCAAGTTTCAGGGGAATTGTATGAGACAATTCTCTAAGTGTGAAGACCTTCAAATCTTCGTATGACCAGGAAAACACATCTCGATATTGTTTGAACAAAGAGATGAACCTTTCACGTTCTTCTGTAGTTGCCCAAATTAACAAGACGAGGCTTGTCTTCAATACTAATGTGTAACTTTACTTGATAATGTTCAGCAAAGGTTTTATCACCTGAGTTCCTTTGGTCTTAGACGTATCTGTCATGCCTGTCAAATATGTTCTCCAAGGACACTAGACCCTTGAGAATCTGATTACCTTTCAACTAGATAATACCCGAATCTGTTGCTTCAAAATCTTCTGTTATTGATTCTATGAAAGGAGATAAACTGCCTTCAAAGAATAGTCCTTCAAAATTATCTTCCATGCCAAGAAATTCTTCGATATGATCATCGTCATTGAAGACTTTCCAGTTGTCGCAGTTGTTGAGGACAGGTAGCCTGTATATGAGCTCAATAGCAAATGCATTCTAACGAAAATCAAAATGTGGCATGAAAAGAGCAATTGATAACGCAAGGGAATTTTTTCTGCTATTGTCTATACGAGGAATGAATTTGATGTCAAATGCTTCGAACCAATCGATCGCATTCCACACCCTTTGTCTATAATGTTGAAGGCGATCTTTCCTTACTTGAAATTGATCCCTGATCTGTTGAACGATCAGCTCTGCATCACCTTCAACTCTGAGTAGTTTGATACCCATATCTCTTGCATTCTTGAGAACTAGTAAAAGCGCCTCGTATTCCGCCGTATTGTTTGTGCATTCAAATTGTAAGCGGTACGCAAATGGATACAAACGACCTTCAAGAGAGATTATCACAACTCCGGATCCTGAACCTGGGTTGAACAACTCCCATCAAACTGCATAGTCTACATCTTTGGATCTTCTATTGATTTATCTACAGAACACACAGCGTCTTGCGTTTCTTCAATTATTTCTGACAACATAACATAGGTACCAGGACCCATTTCTTGATATAGCACTTGTGCTTGAGGATCCTAGGATTTCACCACCATAAATCAAGATTTGGCCTCTAGATCCAACTTGAAACTGCCTTTCTTTAATGGAATTGTTGCAAATTACCAATCCAATTGAATCTCTCCTTCGAGATCTTTGCAAAAGCTTCTACTTAGCAACATCCCGTAGCTAGTTGGAATATTAGCTAGTAGGATGGTCATCATTATCTTCTTCTCAGGATAAGCTGCCAACCTTACTTGAGCGTCCTTCAATTAACCAACCAATGGCACTGACTTAGACTCAAGCAAATAACACTTGTCATGTGTTCTAGTGCACGAAAGTCCCAATGCGTTCATTACTTGTAGAGGCATTATGTTGTATGAGGCTCCTGAATCTATGATGCAATTGCTCAATTTGAATCCTCCTATATACAAAGATATATAGAAGGGTTTAGGCTTTTCTTTCGCTGGCATGGATGATTCGAGCAATGTAGGCTGAATGACAGCGTCCTTCTTTACAATCTTGAGAATTCGATCTAGCTATTCCAGATGGTCCTGAAGATACTCAGTCTACACCTTTGTCTTCATCATGGAATCTAAAATGTCAAAATTTGCTAAAGATAGGTCTTGAGCAACCACTTTAGCATTCTCATGTGAGGGCTTAGGATTGGAAGTGGAAGCCACCTCTTTATCCTTTTCTTTTAATTTTCGTCTATCTTCTTCTTTTTGTGCCTTAAAATGATGAGCACGTGTAAACATAGGTGTTGAATAATTATCATGATTTACCGCAAGAGAGTATTGACAAAAATCTTCATCTTTATTAACGGGTTCACTATCAAAGTATCCCATAGAAAAGTCACCATCGAAATTGTCCGTCTGTGGTAAGACAACATTCGAACTTGGTGTAGGAACAAAACTTGAACTGGGTGCAGCTTCAATGTATCCCATGATTTCATTCATTCTTAAATTTTCAAGACATGTAGAACCAGTATGTTCATTGGTCTCATGGAAAGAACAAAATACCGTAGATTTCTCGGCCTCAACTATTTGTCTTGGTGGAGGTGTTGGTATTTGGTAACCGTGGCCTATAATTATTGAAAGGCTGAAAATTATTTCTCTTTGGCTGGTACAGTTGTTGAGGTTGATATTGTTGTTGAGGTTGATATGGTGGTGATGGTAGTGTTAGCTGCCCCTGAGTAGGCAACTCTCTTGATGATAGTCATCTCATTGGCTACCTTCTGTAGT
Organism: Sequoia sempervirens; assembly: GCA_007258455.2. Classification (NCBI taxonomy): domain Eukaryota; kingdom Viridiplantae; phylum Streptophyta; class Pinopsida; order Cupressales; family Cupressaceae; genus Sequoia; species Sequoia sempervirens. The sequence goes on along the minus strand of VDFB02323287.1, from coordinate 144,344 downwards.
AGTGGATCTGCAAAACTCTAAACCAAAGGCCTAATAGAATTTGTCTTCATCTTGCCGGAAGTAGTCATGTTATCCTCAATCTAGATTTTGTTTTCTTGCGTTGTCTGTAATTTTGTTTCATTAGCCAATCTGAAGAAAAAAACTATCTCAGATGGAAGAGTATTTATGAAACTGCTCAACAGAATCTCTAGTGATGGATTGAGTGTATGAGAAAGACGTGTGACTAGGTGGTTAAACCTTTCCACAAATTCCCTCATAGGTTCATTGACCTCCATCTTTGAATTTGAGAGTTGGGAAAACAACCGGTGACTGTCTTCAACGGGCTTGAATCTCGCCAAGAATTTCTCGCTCATAGTTTCCCAGCTCGTAATAATGCCCGACTCCAAGTGATTCAACCAGTCAGCAGCATTTCCCACAAGAGCCTCTATGAGGAGACGCACAGCAATGTCTTATGTGATACATGTAAAACGGCGCAAGCCGATGTGAATGCAGAAATATGCTCATCTAGGTGTTGAGTCTCGTTGCCGTGAAATCGGGGAAAGCGCTTCCTTGACCCTTTAGGTAACTCATGATGTCCTTGTAAAGCTAACGGTCCAATGTTGTTACCCCAAGGTAATGGGGGTGGACATTTGTTATTATTGTTAGCATGGTTATGGACAGCATCATCATTGTTGTCACCCGTTGCTTTTGGTTGGATCACAGGTTCTTCTTCAAGTTCTTCTTGGATCTCGAGATCTGCGTTGGATGCTTCTCCAACTTCTGTTTCTTGAAAGGATGGATCTACAAAAGCGCCTCTCCTCCTTGTATAAACCCTGTAAGCCAGGATTATCTATTCCTAGGAAGGAGGTGGTAAGACTGATCTTCCGACTACAAGATCAGCTTTTCATTCTTCTTCGTCAAGAATAGTAGCCGTGTTTCTCCACTGAGCAGAGGTTTTTTTTTTCTCGAACACGAAACTCCTCAGGCTACTAATGATGTCTATTTGCTCGCCTTCAACTTGCATAAGATTTGGCTGGAATCTAGATAATAGGAGCAATAAGATCTAGTTGTTGAATAGGAGCAGTAAGACGCCAGATGGTCATTCCCGTGCCATAAAGCATAAGCTTTCTTGATGTTTTATGCCTCGTGCCCCATGGTGGGCGCCAAAAAATTGTTGGTGTTTCAATTCGCACCTCTGGAATGAGAATTAGGAACAAACAGCTATGCACAGTTAAACTGCTCTTCAAATTAGGAGGGGAAGCTCCCTCTTTGTTGATTATGCTTAAAAAGAAATAGTAAACTACAACCAATCTTTTTATTCTCAACTTAAGAGCACAAGGTTATAAAACTCTTTGCGTCATAGCTGAGGTTTTCTCTGGTTTCGTAACTTCAACTACAACTAGGCCTAAACTAATGATGCTTCTGATAACTCAAGTAAATTCAGAGCCCGAGAATAAGAAGTAAACAAGGAATGATTTGATTTAACACAGATACTTAAATAAATTTCTTTCCAAAACACACTTGAAGACTCATTGTACTTTCGAGATGTATGCTGAAATAAAGATTATGCAAGCCAAACATATAAACAAAACACTTGAAAGATATTGAGACCGTAGATCAAAGTGAAGTAGGCATGAGATTTATTTCCTCAAATTCTAACAACAATAACACTTTTGGGACAGCAGATTATAGCAGAGTAGGCTTACAATATGCAATCAAAACAGATTATACTTGAAACAAAAGTGAACAGACACTAAATAACAAAGTTGCAGGAAAAATAGTCTCAGCAATTTGTTATCACAACAACGGTTAAAAATAAATAGGCAAGGTTTCCCTTATTTATACACAAACAAAGAGTAGGGAACCCTAAAATTTCCTTGTCTTTAACAACTAGTCTTGCCAAAATGCAAGATTTATTTCTATGACTACCATAAGATAACTAACAAGTTAATTGGACTACAAACATTAGTTAACTGATTTAATAATAAGAAAAGCTCCATTTATACGTTTGATATTCCCAAAGAGTAGATATGCATGAAAGAGAACAGCAAGTTAACTTGGAAACGGCATCAAGTTAACTACTGCCTTTACTTGAGTTCTATTCCTGGAAATTTTTGCATGCTCCAACTGGTAGTTCACTCATTGATAACTTGGGAAATCATATCCTCCAAAAGTTGTTGACTGCCTCTTCATCGGGAACATTGATACTATTAAGAACAATGTACTGTTTTTCCAGCATCTCTTCACCATCTGCGATCAAACTTAGAAATTATTTTCTCTTTTTAGATGCTTCATCAAATTTTGCTGACATTGTGGCAACATGATTCATCTTGCAGGCAACAGGATCACCATTAAAACTGCCACGGACAAGGTTCTGAAACTCCGTCTGCACTTCACTAAGATCAAAGTAAGTGCCATCTTCATGTCGATATTGACAAGGGATCTACAACACAAACATGCTTACGAACTTGAGAGTTTTGGCAACCTTCTATCTATATCCAGCCAATTCTACAAATATTCCTTCGTAAGTTTTTACTTTGAAGAGGTGTTGTTCTCTCCAAGCAAAAAGCTTCTTCTTGTGTTCTTCTGTAATGACTAAATCATAAGCTGTCCTCGAGTCCGAAATGATGATCTCATCTCTTGGTTTCCTTTCCACTATATTTTGCTCAAAATCCCGAATCCCTAAGTGAAAATCATGGGCGTTATACCTCAATCGGTACATCTCTACAAGAATAAATCTGCCCCTGGTGATGAATTCTTCTACCCAATCTCTCATATGTTTTCCGTATATGACCAACAAACTCAACTAATGTTGATCTGTAGGTGACTCCAAAATTTGTGGAAGCAACAAGGTGGCTTGTGAAGTACCATAAAGGAGATTGGAAACATACTGCCACAGCTACCGAATCTCAACCTTGAGGGCTATCTTATCTTCTCCATCCTTGAGCACTTGTTCCTTCAGATTATCTGCTGCAACCTTGAAGAGATTTACATTAGTCTATTGGATGCTTCTTCCAAGATTGGCCTTGACGACTTTGAAGTCATCAATTTCAACCTCATCAACATTCTTGTCCTCCGAATGTGTGGTAAACTCAAGGATAATCTCGCCTTCAGAATTTTTCTCCATATGAACTTGCTTCTTAAGTTTCTTCTCTGTTATGTCTTGGTAGACGCTATCAAGTTTTGCAGAGTTCAACTAATAAGAAGGCTTCCTCCTCTTCCTACCCAGCAAGTTCTCAAGCCAAGATGAGGAGTCTCTACTAACTTCTTTGGGAAGATCAGTTCTAGCTCCAACAACTCCTGATGGATTAATAGGTGTTGAGACGTTGCGAACAGGTGAATCACCTTCTGAATCTATATGAATAGGCGAAGGCTTTGGTGACAGCAGAAGAATAGGAGATGAAGGCACGGCTTCAACTTGTGGGGTTGATTCAACTGGAACTTTTGCTGCATCTATTGACTGTTCCTACTGATTCACCTTTTCATTTAATCTCTTCGTCATTCTATTGATCTTTGTATCTTTTGGAGGATTGCTCATAGCTTTCGCTCTCGGTTTTGATTAAGAAGGTAGAGATGATTGAACTATTGGCGGCTTTGCAACTGGAATAGCTACCTTGCGTGTCCTCTTACTGCTCAAGAAGATCCCACTGTTCTTGATAATTCGGCTTTTCCTTTCCTCAATTGAGGTGCTCTCTTTGGTGAACCACTTAACTAGTGAAATTGGTCGTTGCTCGACCTGATCTCGAGCATACATGGGAAGCAGAACTCCCCCTTCATCATCTGACAAACCCTCCACATCTTCTGATAAGAAATTTTCCATCTTCCAAAGAGTAATTCTAGAGTAGTTGCGCTTACGCACTTCGAACTCGTCTGCACAATTAACCCAAAAATCTTCAACTGTAGGTACATGTGCATGATTTTGACCAAGACGGGCTGTGAAGACACCACGAGGATCGTATGAACATTTTTCCTTGAAAAGCTTGAGACCAAACCTTGACATTTCATCGCTCATCAACTTAGCATCAGCTGCTGATCTGCATCTATATATGCTATCTCAAACGGGAAACTCAATGCAAGCTTGCGTCTGTTACGCAAAAATGAGTGCACATTGTGTACTTGCCTCAAAAATTCCATGAACATTACCTCATCCGTTGGATATCTAGGTGGCATGACTGGATCACCTGAGAAGCCATATACTCTTATGTAGGAGAACGTGGGGAATTGGATAAACCAATCAGCCCACTCCGCCATTGCCAATTTGGCATCTGCTAAAATTCTTATATGCAACTCATGATCAAGGTCTCGCACCGTATGCATCAGGAATAGATCATTCACCCACTTGTAACGCTGCTCAGATTCTAAAAACTTTAGTTGTGGGCAATGATCATACACATAATGAACACCCAAAGTTCCAACGACATTCAAACCTCTAAAATTGCCTTGAAAAGCCATTAGATATACGAGGTAGGGTATCATGTGGAATTCATGGGCTTTGAAAAACTCTGTCATTTGACAGTGGAGACAATCACTAATCAACCCTGGCCAATCATAGTGTTCTGCTCTGTCAACAATCTGAGAAATGATGTAAACATCCAAGGCTAGAATTTATTAGCCTCTGCTTGATCTATGACTCAATTGAGCAAAGTAATCATGACTACAAATTCATCCTTGAACTCACTGTTCTTTTCCGACGCTTATACTTTTGCACATACCACACCCTTTCACATTCTTCAATGGATATAATGAAGCTTTTCGCGCATGGTGGTATTGCAAAACACTTCTCAATGTCTTCCAGCCTGAAGCTGCAAATAATATGCCCATCTACTGATATGATTTCTCGTGAAGTCGGATTGTAATGCTTGACACAAGCAATTACGAATTCAAGGCTCTGCACTGAGATGGGGATAGAAGCTGCTGCAAGGAACCTGGAATGATCAAGATTCTTGACTGCAATGTTACATGCGCCTTCCAAAGCACGCAAATCAAACACTGGATGCACATGATGTAAGTCGGTTTCAAATGTTCTCAAGAAATTGTGGAGCAACACTGATTTGGCCCTAATTTCTATTGGAGAGTACTACATGTCAAAAAACTTGACTTTTGACTGTGAACATGCCTATGTTCGGAAAAATTTTGAACAAGAGCTAAAAATAGATCGCTGATTTTTCTTCAAAAAAAGGCAGATTTTTGAAAAAATAGTTGATGTCTGGGTTTTGTAGACAATCTTATTCTGAAGAGACCCAGATCATCTGATTTCGAAAATGCTGACTTTTTCCCAAGCATGCAAGATAATGCAAAATTTCCTAAAAATTAGGGCCAAAAAACTAAGGTCTGGGTTTTGTAGACAATTTCATTCTAAAGAGACCCAGATCGTCAAATTTTGAAAAATCTAAGGATTTTTTGAACATGTGTGATTTCCTATAAAACAGTGGCCAACATGCAAATTTTTAAAATTTTCCAATCTTCAAAAGGAATGAAAAACAAGTAGACCCAGATCGATAAAAATTGAAAATTTTGACCACCTGTTTTTGAAACGTGATGCCCTAGAAAAACAGACCATGCAAAAGCATGCCTCTGTGCTTCCCAATCTCGAATCCACGAAGAACACTGAAAAATTACTTCGTTTGAGCCTCCAAATCTTGACGAGAAGAACATTTTATGTTTCTTCCTCAAAAATCCAACCTGTAAACTATGGAACATGAATGCTCAAAGCTTTCTTAAATAAGGTTTGGAGGTAAAAAGCATTTTCATGCAAAAACCCTATTATTTTGGAGTCTGCATGCAAAAATATCTAACTTTGTTTGCATCAACACGGAAAATTCATAAAAAAATAGGGCGGCAAAAGCATGCATATGAGGACGTTTTTTCAAAAATATTCTAGGTGTAGATGACATGGGCGCCTTCCTTGAAATAAGGCACCCAACTTCACCGAAGATAGAAAAAAATTCATAATTTTCAATTTTTGCTCGCTTCTGACTCCGTTGAAGCTTGTTTTTGACTTTCACGATCTGTCAAATTGGCACTGTCGATTGATAATCTTCGTTTGACAATGGCGATCTCATCTTTGACCATTGTTGAAGTGATCCCCAGCTTCGTTCCGGCATCTGACGACGTTTGATAGTGATTGCATACCCCAGAAACCGCTGACGAAGGCTAAATCGAAGAAAACATGGATGGAGCGAAAAGGTTACTAAGGTATGAAAAGAAAGGCACCCTCCTTGAAAAAAGGTGCCTGGCTTTGCCAATGTTAGAAACTTTTTGAGATTTTCAACTTTTTTCACTTTTTGTGCTTCTATAAGCTAGTACCCCCTGTTTGGGCATCATTTTCTACTAATCTGTGAACAACTAAGACAGAAAGTCAGTCATCTGGCAAGCCTAATCAAATCTGAGAAGAATGATGCCTCATGTCAGCCTCTATCACTACATTTGACTGATTTGCCAAGATCCAGAACTGGGCTGACGGAGAAGTTTTAATGTTTTCCGAAAACAACAAAAAAAATCTAAGTGTTGAAGGCTTGGGTGCGCTCCTTGAAAAAAGGTGCCCAACATCTCCAGACTTTAGTTTTATTTTGAAGATTTTCAATTTTTCCTTTGACTTTTTCCGTTTTGTACGAAATGCCTCCATTTCATTTGCAATTTCCAGTGTCCTACAACTCTTCTGAACTGGATGATGGATTCGTTGAAGAGCCTGAACATATTTGATGATAACCTCCAGCTTTCCAAACCCTAAAACTGCTTTTTACTAGATTTGAACTGGGCTGACGGAGGAAATTGCACGTTTTCTGAAAAACGCAACAAATTTATAAGGCATGAAACCCTAGGCACCCTCTTTGAAAAAAGGCACCTGGGTTTCCCAAAAATAGTTTTTTTTTTTAGTTTTTCAACTTTTTTCATTCTCCGTTCACCACCTCTGCTGACTGCATTGATCGTCGTTGCTGACTGCGTTGACCATGTTCACTGTTGTGTGTGCATGATCTGCGAAAACTAAAAAATTGGCTATGGCATTGACTGTCAGGTGCCTCCCTTGAAATAAGGCGCCCAACATCTCCAAAGTTAGAATATCTTTTGCAAATTTCACTATTTTTAGATTTCCCCTCCTCCGTTCACTATTTTTCGAGCATCTTTCGCCGTTGATCGATCTGTGCAATATTTGAGACCTTGTAACTAACACCTGGCAACTGGCCATCCTCCATTGATGACTTCGGAGGTCCTAATTTATCTTTTGAAAAAACAAAATAGACCCACCAGAGAAAAACTAACTATTTGACGATTCTGATTGGACCAACCTGATCGAGACGTATTTTTAACCAATCAAAATCAGTTTGAGCCCTCCATGCAAAGATTTTAGTTTTAGACATTATGTAAAAAGAGAATTTATATTTTTAGAAAATTTTGCCGACGTCTATTTGACAACAAACCCAAAAAACCCTAATTCAAATCAAGTTTTAAAAATTCTATTTTTAGAAATTTCTAAAAGTAATTTTTTTTTATTTATTTGAAATTTTTTACAAGATTTGAACACTTTTACAAAATGCCTTAATGAAGCAAAAATTTTAATTTTTGGGCATTACAATAATATTGATTAATCCCTTTTGGAGGTGACTGCCTTTAATTTCTACGATTCTTCTCCCTTCGATATCCTTGTCTTCTTATGTTTGTCTTCTTATGTTTAGGATAAAAAGCTGCGACTATCTTGTCTTTTGTTTGTATTGCTGATTTGGCTGTCTTATTCAGCATCTTTTATCCCCTTTGGTGGCTAGTGAAACCAGCAGTGATTTAGAGTGTAAATCTTCCTGGTCCTGTAACGGCTGCGCACAGTTGCATCCCCTTTCAAAAAAATTAATCGAACTTTAATATTTCTGAATATTTTAATCTCGAAACTGAATTCAATGAAGCACACTTGTTAGGATTACTAACAATTTGGAGGGTTTAGTCTTGATTTAGTTTTGAGGAGTGGACATTACAGTAAAGGACTGCTCCATGAATTAAAATGCTTAACGCAACCCCACTATATTTTTGAAATAAGAACACCCCACTCTTCTTTTTTATTTTAATATACCTCGACCCAATCTAAAACTTCCAAATAAAAAAATCTCCAACTTAAATTTGATGAACATACTTCTGTGGTGGCTGAAGCAGGCAAAAAAAATTTATGGAGAAAATTGTAGTTTGCAGCTGTGGACGTCAACACAAAATTTCTGTTTGCAGTTTGTGCTGAGGTCGTGGGCAGCCTTCTTAACAGTAGCTTTTTGTTCTTCTTTCTTATCTCGCAGAATAACCACCACGCTGAAGATGTACAGAGGCAAATGGAGATAAGAGGTGGAAAAAGTGTATTGCATTTCATTACAGTACTCCGAAACAGCTCAATGAAACTTGTGAGGTTGGCTTAAGAGATTGGATGCCGTGGAAGCCCACAAAAAGTCCCCGCTGGTTCAGGGTCGGAGGATGTTTTCTAAGAGGCTATGGAGAATACAGAGATATAAAAGCGATGGATAATAGTCTATGGGGATAGGAATCAACATAAAATGTTTGATATTGCGTGGTGTCTGTTGGATTTTGCGTGGTGTCTGTGCTCTGATACTAATGTTAGGCCAGGGAATGGACTGAAAAATAAAATCGAAAATACAATTGATTGCAAACCAAAATTGTAGTGTATTGCTAGGGTCTCATGCTGCGGGCTTCCTATAAAAAATTTCTTACAAATTTTTAAGGTCAGTTAAAAAAATTAAGTTTCAAAATTTAGAAAATTGATGGAATGGATTTTAATAACAGAGATAAAAAATTAAAAATAAATAAATAGAGATTATTTTCTTCACTTTTTTTCTTACAGGAATCTAAAATTTTAGATGATTGATAGTGTCAAAAAAAAAAAAAATTAAATGATTGATAGTGTCAAAAAAATAAGTTGGTAAGACAATTTATAGTCCTACCCCAATTTTACTTGCTCAAATTTACAATCTTAAAAAATAAAAATTGCAATTATTGAAAAAAAGTAACAGGTTTTTTAACTTCATGAGACCCCTACTTCTTGAAAATAGATCTTGAAGCTCTATAAGAATCCAGCCTTACCAAAAGAGTTCACAGAATATATTTCCAACATGAAAAAATAAACAAATAAATAAATAAATAAAAAGTGTTCAATTCAATCTCCTAAAATGACTGTTCAGCTTCCGCAATATGTGCATTAATGTTACAATAAATGTTCATAATTAAAAATTAAAAAATGTCATGTAAGATGCACTGACCTCAAAGTAAAAAGAGGCGCTGGAACCCTTTCAATGGAACTGGGTTTACGGTGATCGCTTGAAAAATTTACAGTCATTGTATTGGCATTTAAAAATCATAAAATTTATTACAAATATGCAGTGACAATCTCAAGTGAAGTCTAAGAGAATCTGTGGGAAAGGGAGAAAATTTTATTTTGAATGGGATCGAAAAATTCTGTGTTGCCATGGTAATTTTCGAAAGCACCCACTCCACAACTTTCAGATTTAAATTTTCGTTATACCTTTTGTAGAGCTGAAATATTGATGCTTTGCCACCGTCGTTAGCTAAATATGAGGGATGAATAATTGTCAACACGATCAGACTGAAACTTAAGTTAAAACAAAAAAGGAAGTGTCATGATTTTCCTGTTCATAATATTCAGCTTTGTAAAGAACGAAAATAAAGGTAGTGTGATTACTGGTTGGGAGTGTTTGATTAAAGGGAAGATACATTTAAACTATAAGTCATTATTTGGTTAAGTTGGTATCAATAAGGGGATCCAATCTAATTAAATCATTCAAAGGACAAAACTAATCTAATGACATAGTTAAGAAACATATTATGATTCTTGTTGATTTAATTTTTGCATTTTTTTTGTATATAATAGATTATAATCTTATGAGGGAGCATACATTTAAATCAAGAGTCATTCTTTGACTTAGTTGATATGGGTAATCAGATTCAATCCATCAAAGTCTCTCTTATGTCAAAACTAATCCAAATTCATAATTAAGGAACATATCAACATCACCAATATATTTATTTTTCTCTATTTATCTGATATACTACATATAGTGTGAGATTTGAACTTGAAACAAGTCTCACACCTACAAACCACTGTTGAGTTGTCAGAAAACAAGTTTTAGTTGTTGTTTAATGGTAAAAGCTTCCAAAATATCAGGTAAAAGCCTCAAAAATTTCATTTATCATATTAAAGCCAAATAAATATTGATTTTGACAACTGGGTGGGAACATTATATTCTCGTTTGGAGTTTCTCTGTCAATTTGATGACAACTTTCTTTTTTCATTTGCATTGCTTTATGTTTTAAATCTGTATGCAAATATTTCATGATTAGGGGAGAGGGTCCAATAGTGGTGCGGGTACCAATAGTTATCATAGTACATGTTCATTCAAAGCTCAATATTTTAAAATTATGGAACTAGTAATTGTAAGAGAGAACCCAATACTTTAACAAAATATACCCATTACATTCAAAAAATAACAAATCATATGATGCCACATTGACACACTAAAAAACATGACTTAATGCACCACTATTGGTCTTAACTTTTTTTGGGGGTCTATTATGACCCCTCAACAAAAAGCATGTTGATGACACTTTTTTTCTCGGTCTATGTGGGTGAAATGAAATATTTGAATTGTCCACATCCCTAGCCACTCGGAGATATAATTTTTTAATGTCATTGTTGCATGTTCATTGCTATGTCGACCCATAAAGTTAGGGTGCACCACTGTTGGGCCCTCTCCCCTAGATAATACTTAATTTCTCCAAGGAAAAAAACTAGATTTGTCTAAGTTTATTTCCTTCCATTATTCAGCATTTATTATTAATTGTTTAATCCACCCACATGCAACTAGAATATGCATTAACAAACAGGTACTCTCTAATATATTAACTTACATATAATTTTCTATTGACGTAATCCTTGAACCTCCTTTAGATGCAAGTGCTAGTTATAGAGCATATTATAGTATATGAGGGAGCATACATTTAAACCATAAGTCATTTTTTAGTTAAGTTGATATGAATAAGAATATCTAATTCAACTGATGCATAGTTAAGGAAAATATTATCATTTCAGTCAATTTATTTATGGCACCTTCACAAGATTTATACCTTAGTGGATGGCATAATCAAAGAATATATCATCATCCTTACTAATTTTACTCAATTGATTAAACTACAACTTTTGATAATTAATAAATTTAATAATATTACATGAAAAAATTTCAATAAACAATCAAAATTTTGAAAAAAAAAATCTATATATAAAAATTTATATATAATGTTAATTATAATATAATATATCTTACTATATAAATATATAACTGTGATAAAAAAATTATTTAACACACAAAATCATCCGACAAATTTAAGCCCTGCACCCCATTCTTCCTGAAAAGCTCAATCTTAACATACTGTTCTACAACAGGCGAAATAAAAGTTATCAGGCTACCAAATCTCTAATTCCAAGGAAATGTAAAACCATTTGGTTATTAAAATGTCTGTTATATTACTAAATCCACGTTATCAAAATCAGTCGTCAAAACTCTGTATAATGTGAAAGTGTTCTTAACCGGTTCAAAATTTGAATGAAGACTGCGAATTAGGCTTGAACTTTCATGGAGGCTTATTATTAATTTATTAAAAAGTAGCTGAAAAATTAAAAAGGGTTTGAATTAAATCTACTGTTCTTGAAAGGTTTCAAACCTTAAAATTGGATCTCATAAATTCAAAAAAAAAAAATTACAATATGAATTAATAAAAATTACAAACACCGAAAATAAAAACAATCCCAAAATTATCTGTTGTTAAAGTTATTTAGTCTAAATCTGTTTCTAATTTTGAAGTAGTAAAAGTTCAATCTACTAATCCCCCAAATGATAAATATTTATTTTTTGAAAGGAAAAAAATTGAAAGCCTACTGTTAATTAAACATAACAATAATATCCTTATATACAAGGCTTCCAATGGCTGAGGCTTTGAGCCATTGAAAAACAGAGACATGATCACAAGTTCGAGCCCCAATTTGAAAGCTGTGTCCGCCCCAGAATAGGAGACAGAGTAATATTTTCATAAAGAAAATTTCAAAAAAATAAATACTTTAAAAACTTAATATAAGTCCATTTTTTTTTACCTAAAATAACTAATATGTCAGACACGTTGGCCAGAGAAATCTTAGAAAAGCATTATCAGGGATGATCAGTCAATCTGAAGAATATAAAAAACAATATATCAGGAATTTAGCCTCTGTGCTGTAGATGGGATTTTATCATGGCTCTGTAGTTCAAATTTTCCTTTATCATCTTGCCTCTAAGTGAACCCTACTCCTGTGGATGAGTTTCATAATTATTCCCCTTTTTCTTAAAATCAATCAGAGCATCTATCAATTACTTATGAATATTAATGATATCAAGTTTTCACAATTTATATTTTTGATAATTATAATTTCTGAATTTAATTGTATTCAAGTTTTCACATCGATGTTCTGAATTACATTTTATGATCCATCTTCAGAATAGAAAAAATGGAGAAAAAATTATATGAATATACAGGTTTTGATGTATAACCATAAAAGATAAATAAGAGATTATGCTGTGGCATACCTTTTCTGTCATGGATTGGAACTTGGAATCGTCCTCATCATCCGCCATTAGCACATCTCCTTCCAAAAGAGAATGCCCATTATTCTCACCAAAATCAATTTCTTCGCCTCCATTTCTCATGGCAGAAGGACCAAATTCTTCAGAACTCTGCCCACCCACTTCCATTGCTCGATTGTTCATCACAGTCCCAACCCAACACAGAACAAACTCAAGCTCAAATCCTTTTCAATGAAATCTAAAACTGAAAATTCATCTAAAATTGAAATTAAGGTAAACAAAATTTTGGCAATGAGCATGGTTTTTGTTGTTAAAATTTTGGTTTCTTGTTATTGTTCTTATGTTTCCTGGGGCGTTTCCAAGGTTTATATGATGCTTTGAATGTAGGATTTGTTCTTGGCGATGGGTTTGAAAAGGTTTATGATCCCAATGATAGAGAGTACAAAAAAACCATTCCTTCTGTCATGGTCAATCCAATTTCAATCGTAATGATTTTTTCTCATGGACATTATTATGGCCAAGTGATTCTTTCCTTGGTTGCCGGCGATTCAATTTAAATTTCAATAGTGTTCTTTCGTGAAGCCATCATTAAGAGACATGGTCATTTCTTTAATGGTTCTAATGACCTTTTCTTAACCATCTAAAATATGGTGGAAGAGGTCCACTCAAAGGGCTAAAGTGGGTTCTAATCTGGAATTTGTTTTTTTTTATGGGTTTTTAATTTAGAATTCAAACATGATAAAATACAATGTTTTAAAATTTTAAATTAAAGAATAAAGAAGAAGTTTATAAAAAATGGAGAATATGGGAATGGAGTCTCGAGGGTTTGGTATAGTTGTTGTAGTTTTATTGTGTTGTATCAAGAGAAGGAATTTGGAAGTTGTATTAGGATCTATATTGTTTTGTTCTTGATCTTCTTGTCAATAGACGAATTTGCACATAGTTATATCTATTTTGGTGTAGTGATCTTTATATGACCACCATGTTGTCCTTTTAGTCATGAAGGTATACATCCTTTAAGCTCACACCTATAGCAAAATTCGGCTATCTAGATTGGGTGGTCTAATAAACCTCTTTGGGGGCTTGCCCTAATGAGATTGAATGACCTAACAATCAATGATAAATTCATTATGAATGACCTAAAACAATATATTGAAATATAATTCTTAAACACACAACACAAGACCTTTGGTGTACAAATCAATGGGTAAGCAACATATTTTGAAAAAGTCAACTTAAGAAGTGGAACAGAAATTTAAACTAGGGGACTACATTGTAAGTGTATTCTAGACCAAGAGAAAGGGTCATTAGTGTGGCCTAGAGTTCAAGGAGGGAAAACCATATGGGTAAAAGTACAAACCTATGTCACACTTTTATAAATGAAATGGCTAACACAAATAAAAAAAATCAACTTCAACCGCATAAAAGTGGTCTTTAGTTTTTGAATTTCAAAATCATGTAAACTAATGAAAGATAGAACTTTGGATGAAATTTATACTTGCAATTTAAAAAAAATAGTTTGATATATTTTTTATATAAATTTAAGAGCCAAATTTGAATTGCTGAAAATTTCAAAAAAAAAAAGTGAGGTCAACGTCATAAAATTAAATTAATTAATTAAAAAATATATATTTTTGACCATAATTTTTTTCTCCAAGTAGCTAACTTCAATATATAGTACATGGAAAAAAATCTATGAATATTTTTTTAATAATGTTTTAAAGTCAAACTTCACCAAAACATCATAGTTTTCATGGGATGTCAACTTTTTTCTATTTTTTTAATCATTTTTAGAAAACAAATTATACATTTTTGGAGAGGATTCTCTCCTTTAGTGCACCATATATTTTTCAAAAAAAATTACTATGTTTTAATATTTTTAATTTCTAATCAACCTCATATTTGATTATAAAAACCTACTTACAATAAATTTAAAAAACTCATAATAAAACTATCAAAATATTAAAAACTATATTTTTGGATTACAATATCCGAGATCTACAAAAGGGTATTTTTATATTTTCATGAAATTGCCTCTAATTGGAAAATTTTATATTTGAAGTTGAAGTTTTTATTTTTTTTGTAAAAGGGGGGTTAAGCTACCACATAGGCAACCACATAGATAGTTTTGAAATTGAAAGGGTTTTGACCAAAACACTTTCAACCAAAACCCTTTTTCCTAAAACCTTACACATAAATTTAACCAAATTTCAAATTTTCAATAGGAAGAATTTTATTTTATAGTTTTGGGCAAAAGGGTTTCACCTAAAACTGTATGCGCCAATATATACCATGTGATTTCAAGAGAAATTATTTCACTCGAAACTATTTAGGGCAAAACTTATTCACTTGAAACTATTTAGTAGGCCAAAAATGTGACACAATTTTTTGCTTTTACCCATACATATATAGGCCACTCTTTTTCTAAGATCATGAATAGAGTTTACTAAAGTGATAGGTTGAAGGTTAGCATCAACTATTGTGCCAAATGAATCAAATTAAGTACACCATGCATTTATGACATCCAATAAAAGGGACATAAAACAAAGGGGTAAATGTGTATTGTATGAACTTTTATGCATTACATTTTTTCCCAATTTGATGTGTGTGTGTGAATCCATATGATCAAGCATTGCAAAATAAAAAATGAAAGAAATAAACAATCATGAAAAGAATATAATTTTCATGGATTGTAGATTCAGAATAGGAATAAGCATTCACACCCTTTATCCTTAATATGTAATAGGCATATATCAATCTTGTTAGGTTATTGAAGAAAAATGCCAACCTATGAAAATTATGGATAAACTAAGAATAATATGCCCCACCTTGAATCATTTGTACTACAAAGGAGTGTTTGCAAATTGAAAAGAAATGATAAAAATAAAATGAAAAGTGGAGACTTGTACTACAAAGGAGTGTTCGTAAATTGAAAAGAAAGGATAAAAATAAAATGAAAATTGGAGACCTTGGATCATTTGTACATGTAATAATTTGTCATGATAATAAAGGAAAAAATGTAAAAAGTGTGCACTTGGTGTATACTTACTTGTGTGTGAATTGTGAAATATGCCCTCAAGTTTACCCCCAATAAGATAAAGTATGAGCACATAGAACCTACAAAAAGAAATGATACCTTAGAAATAAAGTAGAAAGATCAAGTAAAAGAATTGAAAGAATGTGAAAATAAAATGTGTAAATGTAATATTATGATATGTATAGTAGAAAATTAAAGAAGTGAACCAATAATGTTAATGTACTTAGGTGGTAATGTAACAAGCCCAATAGGCCAAGAGATGTTTCATGTTAGTAAATGCCCATGTGTGTTTAAACATGGAACTATCTTTTATGATGTCATAATGAACATATGGAAATCGTTATGATCGATGCTCATTAAATGTATCTCTATAAACAAAAGTGGTGTACAAAGGTGATAATTTTATTGTTATCTTTAGAGAAGTAATCAAAATATTATCCCTTGTGTTTGTTGGGAAATGTGTGTTCACCTTGCATAATGTTTATAATGTAAAATTAATATTATTTGTGGTGCATCCAAGGAATGTAGGGATGTGTGCATCACATGGGTTAGACATTCTTGGGGCCACATTGTATGTCGTATCTAACATTGGGATAAATATTTAATGTGGGTTGCACATTTAAAAACATTTAATAGTGGGAAAACTTAGTACCAAAAGGTAAATGAGGGGGACATGGTTTTGTAAGCTCGTGATATTACACACATTATTTGTGTAATACCACTTGGTGGATTTTTGTAAGCTTGTTTATAACCAAAAGCACACAAGTAGTTGTTGGGGTTGGCTATCATAACCTTTGGTTTGTTGGCTAAGGTTGGATTGAGAATATCTTGTAATTTTTATACGTGAGGAGAGGAAGCATGGATTGGGTTGTGTGGTTACATGATTCTCATTTTCTTGTTCACATGAAGTGCAATTAGGGAGCTTGATGCTTCAAAATTCTTGCATAGAGACTTTGAAGGTGTATTATAATCTTTGTTAATAAGATAATAGATTATGTGAGTGATTTTGGAGGCCGGTTTTCTTCTTTGTGGGTTTTCTCAAGGTACAAATTTTATCTTATTGATGGTATGGTTGCCTAATCTTCTGCATTGTGGATTTTGAATACTTGAAATTGCATATTTTTCTCTTGTGGGATTATGTGGAAATATTTTATTATGGTCATGAATTTCCTTTCATTTGGTATTGGAGCTTGGTTATTAGATTGTGGGAGGATATCTCTTTATTATTTCCAACCCTTAGAGGGAGTATATTCTTGTGCACAATTGAATCCATAGTTGTATAGGAAAAAATGAAGGCATTTTCAAGGTTAGGTGTGTTTGTAGACTTGGTTTATTCCACATTTGGGTTTTCATAAAGATTTGGCAAGTGGGTTTTGTGTTTAAGTTATTTTTGTGTGAGTTTTGGGGGTAAAAATTTACTAGAGACCTCTTCGAAAAAAATAGACCTCAACATTGAGTCAAGAAGGCCCGAAAACATATGGATCCATATGTAACTTTGCATATTTTGATGACAAAAAAAATTGATCATTTCCAGGGCCATGGAGGAATTTCATATGAAATTTTGTCTAACTGTATAGAATCTATACAACCATAAAAATTTGTACCATACTGTATAGTCATGGTTAGCAAAAGGTTGTTAGTTTCTAGTAGAATATTCCCTTGTATATTTGTTATGTGCAAGATTTTACGAAGTTTACAAGAAATTTTTTAACTATTTAAAAATTGATTCACCATCAACGTCAATGATATAATTATTCACACAGAGGATTAGGGACTAGCCGTGATTTTTGCTAAGCCACCTAGCCCATGAGGGCTAAACCCTCAAGGAGTGTGGAAAGGCCACACCATTGACAAAATGACTCATTCTTGTCACCTTTGTTATTGAATGCACCAAGATCCCTACCTCACCACCAATCGAGTGCCACCGCCACTAACCAAGTACTGGCTAAACAACCCGTTGACCACCAAGTAACCACTAATCATTTTTTGGCTTTATGGGGATAACTTTTTTGCATCCATAACTTTCACCTCAAGAGTTATATTTTCATGTTCTAATAGTTTACAAAAAGATATTTTTGAGTACTACACTATGGTATTAGTGGGTTTTCCATATTTTGTTATTTTGGATAATAAAAAATGGTTGGAAGCCATTTTTTCTTTCCTTACTTCAACAAGTAATATCTTGTTCCTGAAATGTCTAATTTTAGACTTCTTATAGGTGATGGAGAGAAATTTTTTAGCACTTCATAGTGGATTAGGTTTGGAGATGTTGATATGTGATTTATTCACTTATATTTTGTTTAAGTTATTTGTTGGTTCCTTTTATTGTGTTACTTTATGAATTTATGATAAATCTAGAGGTTATTTAGTGTTGGAGTTATAAAAAAATTATATGTGTTATCTTTGGTTGTCTATGTTTGACATGGTTACCATTGTATGTTTGAATTTATATATTACATTGTAATATCTATGAGTTGTACAAATTTTTAGGCTCTCTATGCGTACAAGTTGCATAGATAACATAAATGTGCGTCATTTATACCCATAGATATTTTAGTGTGGATGCATATTATGTTTAGTTGACCTAGTTTGGTCACCTTTTCATTAAATTGGTGTCATTATGAGGTAAAGAGATGGTTTACCTGATATAATTATGTTGTTGACCTAAATATATTGACTATATGATACAATGTGTGATAATTTGTGGGATTTTTATACAGGTACATTTGGTGGTGATCATGGTCTCATGTAGGTTCCTTGTATGCTTGGAGCTTTGGTATGAAATGGTTATGTAGGTACATGGTTGGTGGTGTTGGAGTGATTCTTAATTATAGGTGGTAGTTTATCTTTTTAGTTTGAAGATCTTGGTTCTAATTTATTCTCTAGATTTTTTGGTGTTGTAGTTGATTGATTATGTATGATCCATAAGTGATCCTCATTTAGGACATGGTTATCATGATGCCCTGTGTAGCTTGGTATCACAATTCAATGAGAGATTTGATATTGATGTGGATTCATCATTTGATTATCTTTGAACTTTTGTAGTGGTTGTTGATGTCATGGAGGAGTTCTTGAATCCTTTTTCTTTTATGAAGTGAAAGTTATTTGATATATTGAGTTCTATTGATAGAATATGGCTATCTTCATGTGATTTGGAAATTTTAATGTCTTGGTACCATGGAGGACTCTTGGAGTCTTTTTTGACGTGTTGGTTATGATTTCTTGTTCTTGTTTAAAGGATATGTAGATCATGATGTCATGGATAGTTCCTAATTCTAGTTTTGGAGCTTTGACAATTTTTTAGATAATCTAATTGATGAATGGTGTGATCATTTTGCTTTTTATGGGTAAGTGCAAGAAGTTGGGTCTACAAAGAGGGGAAGTTTCATGGAAAGAAAAAATGTTGCAAGCAACAGGTACCCAAGCCTAAAAAGGCACCCATCCTAAAAATAGAATAGGTACCCATTTTAAGATGGGTACCCATTTCTAAAAATAGAATGGGTACCCATTTTAAAGCAAGTACCCATTCTAAAAATCGAATGGGTACTCATTTTAAAGCGGGTGCTTCGTTCTAAAAATAGAATGGGTACCCATTTTAAGATGGGTACCCATTCTAAAACTAGAAAGAGTACACATTTTAAAGCAAGTACCCATTCTAAAAATCGAATGGGTACTCATTTTAAAGCGGGTGCTCGTTCTAAAAATAGAATGGGTACCCATTTTAAAGCGATTACCTGTTCTAAAAATAGAAAAGGTATCATTTTAAAGCGGGTACCTATTCTAAAAAAAATGAAATCCCAACCCACTTTTTGATTTGTTTTTAGGCTTGGGAAAGGCATGGTAACGTAACCCTTAGCCTTGGACCTGCAAGTACAAGGTCATGGCAATGTCAAGAGAAATAGCTGACTTTGGCAATATGGTTGATGATCTTTTTCTAGATTTTTTTTAAATTAAAACCCATTATAGATCACAATGTCTATTTTTCAAATATGTAATTTTTTTATGATTGGACTATTTTTTCTATTTTTAAATTAATTTCTAAGGAAAACTGTCCATAAACTAGAAATGTCAAGTTTTCATATTTTTTAATAACATTTAATTTGTTAATTTTTTTGTACAAAAAATTATATGGAATAAATCTATAAACAGTTATTTACACATTAAAAATAAATAAAAAATGATTATTTTAGGTCAAATTATGGTGTCTGTACACAAGGGTTTTCAAAAACAACAATTAGGGCCAATAAAAAATTAATAAAAATATATTTAGAAAAAAATTATTAAAAAATATCCTCATCAATATTTAGTTTATTAAACATATTTCCCCAAAAGGAATTAGAAAAATAATTTTATTTAGGTCAAATTATGGTGTATGTACACGTGCATGGTATGGTCCTGAAAATGTGACTTTAAAAAATTATTTTTTATATATGCCTATTAAAAATTAATGTGTATCATATGGGTATTAGAATAAATTACATATTTGAAAACTAAACTCAAAATACTCAATTTCATATTATTGGAATTTTTTAAGATTCCATGTGTAAGTGCTTCGAATTTTCGGTCCAACTATGATAAATTTTGAAAATCAAGGAAAAACTTCCACTTTTTAAACATGTTGTGGACCCAACTTCTTGCACATGTCCTTATCTTATGGTTATTGCAATGTTGTATTGGATTTTTATTGGCATAATGTGATTGGTTGAACACCTATATTATATTTTGGTGAGGTTGGAGATCTCTTGTTCTTGGAGATAATGTGTTGAGATGGTTAATCTTTGATGAGGTTTCATTAGGAAGAATGAGGAGCCTACTCTTGGGTTGGATGTGGGTTCAATATGGAACTATTGAGGAGATTGTTCTATGAGAGGGGCTTGGTGTATCCTGGGGGAGATATCTCATTCCCCACTCTTATTCCTCTCAATCGTTAATCATCCAATGGATATTTTCAAATATTATTTTGATATATTTTGTTTCGTGCTTTAGTTTTTTAGGGAAACAAGTCCTGACCTATGGATGTTATTTTCTGAGAGCTTACTTGAGGATTGCTTGACATGGATTATTTTTATTTTTTCCTCTCATAGGAATGAGTCTTGATATATGTATATGCTAGTTCTAGATGGCTTATTTGTGGAGTTTAGAATATGTTTTTGGTCTTATTCCCTTGGCTTTGGGAATGGATCATTTGGTTTGATCTTCTTTCAGTTTTAGGTTGCATCCTAGAGTTAGTCTATGGGAAATTGTTGATAAAACTTATATTTAGTTTTATATGAAGGAGATCATACTTTTCACATCTTGAACACTTAGAGGTGTTGGTAAATGGACGTGCTACATTTTTTAAATTTGCAAGTTCTCTCTAGATGGTATTGTGTTTCTTCTTAGAGGTTCATGATCGCATGGTATGGGAGCTGAGGTTTTTATGGAGCTATTTTGATCACAATTTTTATGGTTATGTGTTATTATTATGCTTCATTATTTTAATTTAATAACATGGATGTTATTTAATCTCTTTTATTTGTGGAGAACTTACCTAAGAACTATAGAAACTAGTGGTGAGAGTCATGTTGCAATGATTTTTTTTGTAGGTTTTGCATATATTTATGGATGTTTCTTGCTGCTACATGATATTTATGACATTGCTACACCTTCTATGTGAGTGTTATTGGTGGATTTTGTGATTCCTTGATTTATTATAGATTTAGAATTACCCATGCAGTGGGAGTTCCAAGTCATATATATACACCCTTTGTTGGATGTTCACATTATACTATAGTGTTGAGAATCTTTATGATTTTTTATGCAAGATAGTGTTTATGCATGGACTTATGATTCTGGATTGGGTTGTATATGTTGATGGTTTAAGGTTTACTTGTTATGATGAGTATACCTTGGTTTTAAAATATGCTTGTTTGGATGTGTTAGCAACTATTTGCAATTTTTATTCTAGCTATGGTCATTAATTCTTGATAGCTACTTAGGCCTATTTGTTAGCATTGAATTTAGTGTTTGTGTTTTGGTATTAGTTTAAGTTATCTTGATGGATCATATAGCACACTTGGATGTCTATATGGTACATGTTGGCTATGGGGGTTGTTCCCTTGATGATTGAGTTTACTTTTGACCCATTATCATAGTTGTCGTGAGACTAGTACTAGTACTGGTATGGGAGACTAGTACCGGTACCGGTACAACATTTTTTTGAAAATAGTAGACGGGGGTACTTGGAGATGCCATTTTTTTTAATATAAAAATTAATAATATATAGAAAATCTGAAAATATAATGACATTGAACTTTCAAAGCAATAGTAGTAGTAAAGTTTAAGAATGAACATTAACTTTAAATACACAAAATTCAAATCCAAATGTCATTGTCACATTGTGTCAAAGAGTCAAAGAGTTCATACTTCAAATTCCATAATCATAGTTTTAACTTCTAAGTTCACATTTGACATTACATATTCGATTACATATTGAAAATCAGAAATATTGATAGTTCAATTGGCTAATATGCAAACAAAAACAAAAATAAAAAATATATCATATCTCATATCTCATATCATCTACATCACATCAATATCATCCATGTCAAGGTCCTCAGTTATGAGGCTATCCAAATACTTATCACTCTCTAACTCAGGTTCCTCTGTTGGTAGTAGAACTGGGGGTAAATCAATAAGGCCATCTGGTTCAACCACTTCGTACACTATGCCTGCAACATCTTCATCAAGTGAAATTTGGTCCCATTTTGTTGAAGGACCCACATTGTATGCAAGATCTACACGAGAGAGAAGGCGAAGTGAGCTATGAATGTACACCAGGTTCTCTGCTTTCTTTGACCCCAATTGGTTCCTCTTTAGTGAATGAATAAAACCATAAGTTCCAATTTCTCTCACAAGATGAAGAGCTAGCTACTTGTGAGAGTAATCTTATTGCAAATGATTTCAATTCAAGTGTTTCACCTCCATCGTTCCACCACCACTCTATAGGGTCTTTCTTTTCTCACATATCATATAAAGCTTCCATGGAAGAAAAGTCACCATGCCCATGTGAAAACTTATTCCATTGACTCCTTATAACTGATGCTTCCTCACCTCGGCCATATATCTTTTTTATTGCAGCCCAAAACCCCTTCATTACCTCTCTATCCTCATATGGAGCCCTCTTATTAGTCTCTTGTATATTATTCCATTTAGGATTTAAGGCATAGGCATCACAATGAAGAGGTGTGTTAAGTTTGTTCCATCTTCCATTTAACTTTTCTTCTATCAAAGGATATAATGAAGGATCTTTTGCATCTGTTATTTCCTTAATTCTTTCACACATGGAATCTATTTCTTCATAAATTTCCCCCAAACATGGCTTGTCTGAATCTGCAAATTTGATCACCTCACATATGGGTTGAATAAAGTCCACAACAAATTTAACTTCAACCCAAAAACGGTCATCAAGGATCATAACTTTACCTCAACTACATCATTTGATGTAGATTGCCTTCAAGCTACTCATGCATCACTAACAACCGTGGAACACAAAGCACCTTTCACTTCACAAAGACGGTGAAGAAGAATAAAATAAGAAGCAAACCTTGTATCAACTGGTTTGAGAAGCTCCACCTTGGCAATTTTTTGATAAATAGCTTGTGTTTGGTGATGGTTGCATATAAACATTTGAATTTTTCTGCCCTTTTCTATGAGAGCTGAAATCCACTCAAACTTGCCAATATATTTGAGTGCATTATTCAACAAATGCACACAACATGGTGTCCAAAATATATTCTTGTATTTATTTTGCACCAACATGCCTATTACTTTACAAACAGGGGCAACATCTATAACAATTTGGACTACATGTGATGCCCCTACCTCCTTAATGTTGTCACATAGCTAGTTATAAAGATACTCTGCATTTATTTCATGCCCTGAACAATCCAATGCCTTCAAAAAATAAGGCCCTTTGTTGCATGTTACCATGATATTAAGTAGTGGACGGTTTCTAGTATCCATCCACCCATCCATCACAATGTTGCATCCTTCTGAAACCCACACTCTTTTCAATGGTGCAGTTTGTTGCTCTAATTTTTTTCTTTATCAATTAGAGTAGTGTGAAGCTTTTCATACATAGGTGGTCTATATCCAGCTAGTGCATTGTTGATTGCTTGGACCATCTTTGTATAGAAAGGTGATCAAGCAACATTAAATTGCATTCCATTAGCATAAAAGAAGTGTGTAATTGTTGCATCAACCGCTTCTCAACCTTGCACATCAAATAATCTGCCAATGGGGTTTGAGCTACCAATGTGTGGCCTCTCGTGAGAACTTTCTACTGCTACATCTCTTGACGACACATCCACCTCTGCCTCTCTATTGATATTCTGATTTTGATTTGCAGTAGTGTTTGTTGAAGTGTGAGAGCTCATATTAGAAACTTTACCATTAGCCCTTTCTTCATCCCTCACAGCCTCATATCGTTCCACCTCATTTATACAAGGATCAACACCTTTTCTAGGTATGTGAAGGAAATGAGCACTCACCCTCATGTAAGTACCTTGCCATGACATTGGGCATAATTTGCATGAGATCGTGGTTGTTCCACCTGAACCCTTCGGCCCCTTAACACGATCAACATACTTCCACAATGGAAACAAGCCTTGTTTGTTTCCCCCACTCAACATTTTGTTGGATTCTAGTTGTTTTTATGGTTTGTCCTTGATGACAAAATCCCTGATCCTTATGTTTTACAATGGCACTTCTTTGATATCTCTTGGCTTTACAGAAAGTTATTTGTTATGTTTCAATTTCATGATGATGATAAGAATTATGGTTCAAGCTATGAATGTTATTTCTGTGACTGACAAAGCTTGTAAGTTGGTTTCTTTGTCAGGATGGTTCTCTTTGCATTTCACAGGTTTTCACATATCGGCATGAGTATGGCAGGGTCTCCCCGATCCACTTTGAAATGTCTGAGTTGCCTATTGGCAAGACATTTCTGATGTTATGTCGATTAAGTATAACATTTTGGCAGCTTTCGGCATGACATTGTTCATTGTCTCAGCAATAGTAGTTATATCAGCATAAGTTAAATCTGTCGGTATGTGGTCTCAGCGATATTGGGTTGTCACACCGACTGGCACAGGAAAGAATCATATCGGCATGACATTCTCCTTGTTATAGCGACAACAGAAAAAGTGTTCTTTATCGGCATGAGCTTGGTTGTCAGGCTGAGGTCATAGCGAAAAGGTTATCTCTCCGACTAATGCATGTGGATGTCTTTCGGCAGGAGTGTTGTATTTGGAATATGGTCTCTCCGAAGGCATATTGTCTTACCGACCGTGTTCAAAAAGGTCTTATCGACAAAAGTTTTTCTTCGGTATAATGTCATAACGAACCCTGTGGGTCTCACCGATGGAAAATATTAAGGGTTCTTGGTGAAACATATTGTGTTCGATATAATATCTTTTTGACTGTGGAATGTCATGGCGAAGGAGAATGAAAGGCTTTCAGCGAAAGGTTGGTAAAGTCTTAGCGACTCAGAGTGAATAAAGTCTTTCGGTGAAACTTAATGTATTCTATGAAACATCTTCCCAACAGTATTAGGTTACAGCGACAGTGTTAAAACAAGATAGAAGGCTCGTCGGTAAGAAAAACCATTTGTCACAGTGACCAAAGTGTATCATGTGGAGTATCGGTGAAACATAGAGCAATCTATATAGTGTCTCCCCGACTCTGTATTGTCATGGTGACTTGATATTGACAAAGGCCTGCAGCATAGGTAATGGATTGTCATGGCAACAATGTGCATTGAATATCTTTCGGTAAAATAAAGACCTATCTTCAAGATGTCTCTCCGATATCAAAAGCTATAGCGATAGAATGTTGATTTCATTTCGGTGAAAGAACCGTTCTGTCTCATCAACCAGAAGAATGTTATGAACTCTTAGCATGACATTATGTGTTCATTCTGACTTCTCCCGACTCTGGTGAATCTTGGCGAAAGCGACAACCATAAGGTTGTCTGGCAACATTAAAGTTGCCTATGGCATAACGTGTCATTGATTGAATTGAAAAGATTAGGGCAAACATTTTGAGCATATTCTTTTGGCTGGGTATTGAACCCTAGCATGGCTGCCATCATGAATGTTTATGTTTCTGTTGTTTTTCACTGTAACAGTTTCTATAGAGGTTTATGGAAGGTTTGGTTGATATGCCTCTCTGGTTGGATGCTCGACAGTGGTTGATGAAACCATGGGAGTTACAGATTTGTCTGAGAAACAATCTCACAAGTTTCAGAAGCCAGGTGAAACGGCTCTTTTTTTTTTGTTGGTTGATTTTCCGTTACTTCTAAAGTCTGTTACTTTTCTGGCATTTATAAATAGAAGTAGAAAACTAAGTTTTATGTTCAGCTGTTGTTGTAATTCAAAAGAATATCATTCTTTGACTGTATGAAAATATATGATAAAACTCTGCAATAAAAAATCTAAATAAAAATGCAGAGATTGTAAATTTCTTTTCTACGTAGTATTTTAGGGATTCAATTATTGAATCTTTAAGGTATTCTGTAGACAAGAAAATAGAGAGATATGTGCTTAACTGAAAACAAAGAAATCCTCTGAATCAGCACTATTGTTCGAAAAGTAAACTGAGGGGTTGGTACTCCTTGAGATAGATATCTCTAAACGAGAGGTTGGTGCTCCTTGAGTGGGTGCTCAAAACAGCCTATAAGGCATTGTGAACAGTTGATTAAAAGATTAAGCCTGGAAGGCATTTAGGGAGTGGTTTTTATACCCCAGGAGGGTTTTCCACTCGGAAAAATATTGTGCCTCCTTGTTCTTCTGTGTTCTCTTTGGTTTACTTTGTTGTTGTTATTTCTGTACATAGTTGTGTCATTATTTTTCTCAATTCTGTTTATGAATGATTACATTCAACTCATGAATGCTTTAATCAGAATGAAATTGAGATCAAATCTGAGTTGTGTGTTTAAATATTTTAAAAATCAGTCAAATAGTTAAGACACTGATTCACCCCCCCCTCTTAGTGTCATTTTAACTCCAACACATTCTTGATTCAAATTCTACATAAAAACAAAAAGACTGAGACATCATGATTAGATTTTAGACACAACAAATATAGAAAGAAAAATTTAAAAAATTCACAATGCACACAACATAGTGCACACTTTTAATTTTTAAAGTTTATTCTTTGAATCTTTATTGTTTTATAATTTAAAATTTTATTTATCTAAACACAATGTGAACACACACAATTACTGAATCGCACTCATTTGGAACTGTATTTGGCAGAAAAATATGAGAATGACCTTGACCAAAATATGGCATAGTAAATTGAATTCGATTATGCAATAGTCGTAGACAATGTCTCACAGGATAATATTCATAACTCACGATTATGCAACAGTAGTAGAATAATATTATTATATCCATATCACACAAACTCAGTAGCAAGCCTATTGACACATATTGCACAGAAAATCCCATGCTGAATACAAATATTAGGGCATGTGTTTTGATCCAGTAATCTCCAAAAGAGTATCACCCTTATTTAAAATCGTGGAATCTATAGATTCCACGATTTTAAATAGGGGCGATGCTCTTGTGGAGATTACTAGTGACTAATCTGGAGATTATTGGTAATGCTAAATAAAACAATTTGAAAAATACGACTTGCTTAAAAAAAGAGATTTAGATTACTGGTGTGGCATCGTCGTCGACTTGTATGAGGGAATGAAATTTTTCAAAACTAAAAACAAATCAAAAATATCACTTACTAAAGCCCAGTCATTATCTTCTCCAGTCGCGCGATGAAACAATGAGGTCTGAGAATTCAAAAAAATCACATTTTTAGATATATTTGCGTTATTTTCCATGTTTGACCCTTTGACCGGTGAGAGACTTCGCGGGAGACGGCCGAAAAGTCTCATGGCTTGACTAAGGCGTTTCTAGAGACCGGTACAGTGTCAGAGACACGTCTTCATCTCTGAGACGCGTCTCAGGGGGCAGGAGATGCATCTCCCAGCTACTATCCCCATTATGTAATGTATACAACAAGTGGCAGAATGTTAGTAAAAGATGTTTACCTTGCATAATGTTTTTAATGTAAAATTAATATTATTTTTTATACACCTGGGGAATTAACGGATGCATGCATCACATTGGTTAGAAATTATTGACCCCACTTTATATGTTTTATATAACATTCAGATAAATATTTAATGCGGGTTGAACATTAAAAAATATTCAATACTAGGAATTTACTTAGTACCAAAAAATAAATGAGGGGTACACGAATTTTTAATCTTATGGTATTAAGCACATAGTTTATATAATACTACTCTGTGGTTTTGTGTAAGATTATGTCTATAAAATAAAGAATATGAGTAGTTGTTGGGATTAGCTATCATAACCTATGGCTTGTCGGCTAAGGTTGGATTGAGAATCTCATGTAAGTTGCATTAGAGAGGAGAGGAATCATAGATTGGGATATGTGGTTACTATTAGTGGCCCAAATTTCCACCCCTTTGCCAAGTTGTGAAAGAACTCAACAAATTTGGACTAACATGGGACTGCTTTCAGGTTGTGGGTATCCTATTGTGAAAGCAAACCTCTAGATTATGGGTTGGCTCCCATTTTGACGTCACCTAGACTAATGATTTCTTGAGGAAAAGGGTAAAAATATGCATGAAAATGAACTTAACTGAAAAACTTCAAAGGGTGATACACCAAAACTAACTAAGACCTACAAAACAGCCTATTCGCATTCAAAACAATGACAAAAACCTTGTTCACACAGCTCATTTTGCATGCATTCTTGCATAAGTAATTTATAAGGAGGTTTTTAGCAGAACTCTTAGAAGGAAAATTTCACAACTAACAGCTTTTGCATTTACTAACACAACTTATAACCTGCAACAATACACTTTTTCTACTAAACAGGTGCCTAACAATGAGACAAGACTATAAGGAAAAGATAAATTTCACAAATAATATAATCAATCACTAATAACACACAATAAAACATTAAATGAGAAGGTAAATGTTGAATTTCATTGATTCCAAGTACTCAACTGGTATACAAGTCTATCTGAGTTACAATACTGCTCCTGCTGAAAAGATAACTCCAAAGCCAAGCTATCACTCTGTTGGAAAGAAAGAACTAACTCCAATAACAAATTTGAATTTAAATAAGAAAAATTCAACCAATTATCTCATGCAA